>JBBPCZ010000136.1:24888492-24903658 GCA_037974445.1 Brycinus macrolepidotus | reverse complement strand
TAGTTGGTAGACTTTTTTGCTAGGTTTAAGAATTCTTGCCAAGAATTTTTTTCTTACCCCATTGGCAGATTTTTCTGGTCAATTCAAGACAATTTGATCAGATTTAGGAATATTAAGCTTATTTCTAGAAGGGCATTTTTTGCAGTGAATATATACGGAATTTAAAATTTAAATACAGTAAATCTCAAACATGCATTGGTTGTGGTGTCCCTGGATCCTACTTCCAAAAACTAGTTCTTGTACTCATGAATACATAACAACAGAGTGCAGTTTTATAGGGTAGAGACAGACACTTAAAAAATACCACTTCTCTTTGAGTTTATACTTGTGTTCTTCAGTTGATCAGGTCAAGAGACAGACTAATTGTCCAAGGACAAATGGGCATGTAAGAACAAAAGAAAGAAATAAGACAAATCACTTGGAGCAGACTGTTGATTACCATTGATTGCAGACATAAAATGCACAACTGAGGGAGCACAACATTTCACTGATTGTACAAAGTAGATATAGATGGAACTGACTAAGCTGCAGGATGTACATTTTTAAAACTGTGTCAGAAGACACTGAGAAGAAGATAAGCATGGATGAAAAGAACTTCCTTGACTACAGATACCTTGTCCTAGTTGAGTTTTTCACATTCAGCCATCACAGTTGGCACTGAAAGCCATTTCTGTCGGTCAATATCAATGGAGCCCATGTGCCTCCTGCAGCCCGAATCTCTATCCTACAGGAGGGTGTGCAATACAACCAAGAGTCAATTCAATTCAGTTTTATTTAAATAGAAGATGGAAGAAGCTCTAACTGAAAACTGAATCAGATGCTGAAAGCAACAAAAGGAAGAAATGGTGAACAGTGAATAACTGGCCAGTTGTGGGAGAAACAGAAACTAGGACCTTAAGAGAAAAGGTTCTCGTGCATATATATATATATATAATATATTATATAATTATATAATTATATTATATATATAAAATCATATGTTTAAGTTTGTATATTTTTTGTATAGTGTACAGTTTGTTTTATATTACTTTGTTATACTGTATAGTTTTTATAGGTTATGCTTCTTCTACTTTCTTCTCTTGGACTGTCCACTTTGCTGTTGCAAACAGTGCAAATTTCCCCCCCATGGGAAATATAATGTGTTTTCTTATCTTATCTTATCTTATCTAAAAATGGTTGATGAATACTGTCCCTCCTACAATGGTTAATGTTAATATTTAACTAAAAGAAACTAAGAGACAAAGAAACTAAGAGAATGTTTTAAATAGCTACACTGCTGTCTGCTACAAGCTCAGAGTGACCAGAGACGCTCACTTGTGTTGAGTAGTGGGTTCAAAACATTTCTCTCACAAGAGCGAGGATTACCAAACACGAACTGGTGATGTTAGTCTGCATATGGAGCGAAAAATGAGCTGTGCTGTTGAAGTGGGGGTACATTGTGTCTGTGTGTCCATGTGTTCATTTTACATGATCTTAACTGTGTGACAGTTGTTTTGTTGCAGTCGTTATGGGTTGGACCACACGGGTCTGTCAGTTATGGTTGGTAATGGGAATAAGGTGGTGTGCCCCTGGGTTCTACTCTTATGCTTTTTCATTTTGTTCTCATTGCACAATTTTCTTATACACTAATGTTGCAACAACCCAGTTCAGTTTTCCCCTTCCAACATCTAATGATGGATTTCATTGAATTGACTGAAGTGACATGCTGAGGTTACAATTACTATTTGATTTCTCAAAATGGGTTGAAGCTTCTCCAACTCGTAAAGCTTTTGTCCAAAGCCCTACGGATGGAAATTATTCAATGGTGCAGTATACCTGTGCCAATGGCACTTTGAAATTAAAATTGGCTAAATTATGAAAAGAAACCTCATCTAACTGTCTGCCTTTGACCCTGATGTACATGCATTGAAGAGCTTCTCGCTCCACAGGTTTAGATCCTTGTGAACAAGTTTGCCAATGGTGGTCCTAAGCTTACCAGTGTTACAGCACATTGAAAATGCTGATGAGCATCTCTTCTTATGTATTTGGCCTCCGTACTGGTGTCTCTTTTGTTTTTCCTAGTCTCCACTTCTACTGCTGTCCATGTTGTGTAAAAGGACTCTTGGATTCACCTGTCTCCATTCTGTCAGGTGATGCAACCAAAAGAGTAACCCCTGCTGGAGGTCTGAAAACTGGTTACTCCAAAGAAGACCGACTTAATCATGTTTATCTTATTGTGTGAAACATGTTTCTAGTACGGCACATTTTTATAGTCAGAATGAGTTTTGGGAGTTTGTTATTCACTCAGTGCGCTCTCAGTTTAATCTGCCTACAGGCTGTTGTGTATGCACATCTCTACCCCGTTTGGTCAGTCACCCCTTTTTTAATCTATTTCTCAATCCCTTTCGTTTGGTTTGGTTGCATATGCAAAAAATCAGTTCATGCACTCATCTTAATGGTTCAGAAACTTGCAGAGGTTGGAACCATAGCCCTGTCCTCCAGTTCTCACAGTGTTTTAACATTAGTCATAAGGGCACTGAGAATGATGCATGTTTACTGTACGACCCCTTTTTAATCATTCTTTCCTGGTGTTAACAAACTCACTATATTCTTAGCTCTTTTGTTAACCCTTTTCAGTCTGAGCAGAATACTCCAAAGCACGATGACACAGAAAAACATTTGACTATGACACATGGCAAATTGTGACATCCAGCGCTGCAATTCACCCTCTCCACCGCTAGCAGAGCTCTACTTGGAGTATTGTATAGATAGAGTGCTTCTTGTCCCTAGTGCTATATAAGGACTTGAAAGATTAGAACACTTTGCGAAGTATTGCCTCTCCTGGTGTACCAAGTGGTTTGTTGTATCTTCTTTGAGTTTGAGTGGTTTGAACTTTCTTTTGCACTTTGACTTATGCCTCTTGCCTTGCCTATGATGTTCCTTTTGACCTTTTGCCTATGTGACCAATCGGAATTCTGTAAAGAAGGTCTTGGCTCGACTACGCCACCTGGTGGCTGTCACACCAGGATATACCGGATTTCGATGCACCCCTAACACCTTGATTGAACAAGAGGTTTCCGCCGTGGAGATAAGCTGTAATAATGACAGAGGCGTGATATTTCCGTACAAAAACACACTATTTTCTTGTTCAGTTAAAAGCAATCGTAGTTTATCATCACCACACTAGAGTGAAAGTGCACACTATCCCATAATGCACAGAGTCATACATCCAAGCAAGGGAGGTAATGGCTGCCACCAGGAGTATCGCTACTGCAAGAATAGCTAGAGGTCAAGAGCGAACAGCTGTTGAGGAGCAGCTACCTGTCCTGGAAGAAAAGTAAAACAGACACACCACCCATGCTCTTGATTCTGGCTACTCACACCTAAAAACACACACGTACACACAAAGGCACAGCAAATAGTGAGGTGCTCGTTACCACTACAAATATAGCATAAGGTGCACAAGAAGAAAACTCAGATCTGGCAACCTGCCCTGTAAACAGCTGCAATGCTAGTGCTCTGGAAGGAAGAAACACAAGAAAGAAGTGGCGGTCACCACTCACTATTTAACAATGGCTGAGCAATGCTGAATAATAAGAAAATCATACACCAGCAGGTAGACTACTGGGGGCAGTCAACACCACCCAGACCCCGGTGCCATGACAGACTGGGCAAGAATAAGGACAGAAGCTGATAAACCCAGAACACATTCAATGTTCAAAACAAAAACAAAACAGGAAACAAAAGCAAGTGAGGCAAAAGCTGATTTACATTAATGTACAAAACTACAAAGCTGATTTACATTGAAATTACAAAAAGGCAAAGCAGCAGCAGCAAATATTTCTCTGTGCACTTCTGACTCAATATGAGATGGCAATGGAAACCCTGGCACCTGACACCACAAACCGGACGCTTTACATGACACTCAGTTAGCAAAAATGTGATGTACTATCAAACACTTCCAGCCCAGACCTTCAATGGCCAACCAGCATACCACTCAGAAGCATCTGGCGAAACAATAGCACACCTTTTACAAGCTATTAAACCAAAATCAAGTATACCGAGTTTTCAGGAACACAGAAAAGCAAGGGTCTCAAATGGCCTACCTACTAAGCCTGTTTTATAAAAAGCTAAGAAAGGGTTAGCCACTTGAAAGATAATTGCAGGCGTGTCCAAAAAGAAGGGAGCTATGGTGGCTGCAAAAGGACAAACTGCCTGAGACACCAGACCCAACAGCGCCTCTACTGGTTACGCCTAGGATTCCTGTCTATTTTCACTCTAGCCTGGATCTGAATCACTGTTGTCATATCCGTTTGATTCACTTTAACACCGAACTATTTGTATGATTACAAATTGAGAACACTAGTAAACTTTTATATGCAACTGAATCTGTTTCTCGATAATTATTACACAAACACAGAATATACATGTCATCAGTTCTTTAAATTGATAAAACATTAATGTGGTTATTTTAGTCTAATATTTACTGCTGTTGAAAAAAACTCTTAAAACCTTAATTTAGAAATGTATCCAAACATCATTTCATTCTTAAAATCTTACATAAAGTCCCATTCTCTGTGCTTTATAGAGAAAATGCATAATACATAAAAAATATTAAATGAAAGGACTTCATCGTTAATCATTCAAATGGTATAGTAAATTAAGTGACGAATGTGATTTATTGTTATTTTGTGTTTCAGAACGTTCAGGTAATTCCTATTTAACATTGCTTCTGTTACACCCTCTGAAAATGTGTTTAGACATCAGTTCAAATGTCTCCTTAATGCTCTGTTCACTCCTGTTTTTTTTTTTGGGCTACACATTATGTCTCAGTGCTTTGATTACGCAGACTTTTTCAAGCATTCTTCAAGTACAAGCCACCAAAGCTGTTACTAATTACAGACTCCAATTGAGCCTACTACTGCTTACTATTGATTCTACTTGTCATTAGTGGTTAAGTGTGTATGCTCCTGCTGCTTATATATTGTTAGGCTTGATGTAACTATACTCCTGACCAAAATAAACCTTATGATAGACACTGCTTAGTCTGACTGAACAGTTTCTCCAGATCTCTTTTTTTCCAGCGTTAATGATCAGTATATTGATCAAAGGGGGACTGTGGATTTTGTTTTATATATGGGTCTAACTGTATAAGATATCTACGTAGTATAAAGTGCTATAAGCGGGCTTTGTATGATCTAGTCATGCTGAAGGATATGGTCTATGTGCAGTTACTGACAACGTGGCATTTGTAAGAGAGTCAGAATGTTTGGGTATGAGAGAGCCTCAGAGAAGTGAAATTGGATAATTAGGACTTCAGCCTTGGTGAAAACAACACTCTGCCCTAACAGATGGTTTAAAGACTGTGTTATTCATGTTTTGTTGAGACTGATCAACACAGTATGTGTATTCTCACTCTGTAACTTTTTTTTTAGAGACACCTGGATTTTAGCTCAGAAATTCGGTTATTCAGTGCATTCACGCTTCTAATCTGAAATCTTTCTACATGCAACAGTCTCATCATGCCTGGTTTCATTTCCTTCTTTCTCACCCCAATCAGTTTCTGTGTCGTTTTGTGCTTTTCTGTCACACCCTGTCTTTGTTTTTCTTGTGCCATGTGCTTTCCTTTTTTATTTCCGGTCATGTCCCGCAACGTCTCCGGTCATATTTTTCGAATCTCTGTCACGCCCTGGCCCATTTCACATGCTTTCTATTTGGTTCTTGTCTCTGGCTCCGCCCCTGCTCTGCCCTCCTGTTTAGTGTTTTCACCTGTCTGTTCCTAGCTGTTTCTTGTTTACCCGTTTGTATATATATACTCCCATGTTTCTGTTCATCCTTGTCATTCCATCATGGCTTTTACTGCATTCCGTCTGTTCTTTCCTGCCTTGTTGATTAATGTTGTTTCCCTTGTGTTTCCTCCCTTTGCTCCATGTTAATTCTGGTTATATTGCCTAGCGCATTTATTTTTCTTCCCTTGTTTATTTTTCAGTGATTCATTTCTTATTTTCCTCTCTATCTTGTTTTCATCTAATAAAGTTCTCACTTGCAAGTATGTCTACCTTAAGGCCTCCCTACCCACTGTCCCAACTCTACACAATCTGAATTTTTCCACACTTGCACACATGGAGATAGAAATGCATGGAGAAGAGCTGCTCCTGAAGCAATAAACTCTACATACAATAAAAGGACAAATTGTGAGAAATAACAATGTTATGTGCACTTGGGAGCCATAAAAAACCCAAATAAAATTTTTGCAAGTAAAAAACTCCATATTTATATGTTGGTAAGACAGCTAGGATGTACTCCATTTTGCTTATGATAATGCATTATCACACACTCATAAGGTCCTCGCCTGGCTCCCTGAAGACCTGAAAAGAAGAACAAAGGCTAGGATTTTTTGGGGGGAGGGTAGCAGAGCTCCAGCTCCACTGTAGCTGAAAAATGAAATTCTGCACAGGACACAGTGAGCCACTCCCAAGGGTCTCCTGTCCTTGGCTCCTGTTCTGGCTAGCTTACTCCTCAGTCTTCTGCTCAACTAGCCTCTTTGCCTCCTGCTCAGCTAGGCTCCATCCTTGACCCTCACCATGACCTGGGCTCCATCCTTGACCCGCACCATGACCTGGGCTCCATTCTTGACCCTCACCATGACCTGGGCTCCATGCTTGACCCTCACAATGACTTGGGCTCCATCTCTGGGCCTCGTCCTAACTGGGGCTGTGTATTTGTCCACTTGGTTAAATCTTCTTCCAGGGCCTAGGTCCTCTCTATTCCTGTTGCCATTTTTCTGTCACAAACTCCCCCTTCTAGGTCAGTGTTTTTTATTTGTTTTTTTTTTTTCTCCATGCTTTTTCCAGCTCTGTCCATCACCTGACACTCACCAGGAGGTCCACCAGTCCCTGGGTCCATTTCTCCAGTACATATACTTGTACGTTTCATTGTAGTGCTTTGTCAAATATGTTAAACTGTCATAAGGTCCCTGTTAAGCTACTCTGTTATGGTGCTTTGTTCACTAATCATTGTAAAAAAGTATCAGTTTTACTATTGGGAATCCAAGAATCAGCATCGTTGTATATTGTCAGATACATTTTTTTTTTAAAAGAGAGCAAAACAGTCTTGAACAGGTATATAAATGGTCCTGAACACACAGTGAATTACATAGCGAGAGGTTTGCTATCTAAATAAAGCCTGCTATGTAATAAAGCCTCTTGACTGTGTGTTCACCTTTTCATTTTTACTTTTAAACTTTCCTTCTGCCATGACACCAGCTTCATGAAGTGTGGCAGATACATGTGGGTGCGGAGTTGATGCTAGATTATTTGGCTAAAAGCTATCTGACAGTTAAAGTAGATCATTGTGTCAGCTCAGATAACATCAGCTTGGCCATCTAAAAGCATTACCAACGAAGCCTCCATCTGGCCATGCCTGCCGTGAGCTCTGTTTAAGAATGTATATCCCCTACTCAGCTCGCTGTCATGTGAAACCCAGAGCCAAACTTTCGGAGCTATTATGAATAAATGAAAGCACCCACTGCACTGGCATCTGACAAACGAGATGTACAAACACACACTTGTGCAAACCTGTACATGTAATACCCACATGTCTTTCTCTCTATCTCTCTTCTTAACATGCAAACACACCGTCTCTCTCCATTCTCTTCTTCATTCTTTCAATTTTAAATACTCTCCTGAACAGAGTCGCAAAGTTCGTTTAGCTTTCATATTTTGCATTTCGCACAGGTCAAAACCCTCAAACCGCAAACACCTGCTCCAATTTTACTTACAAAACAGCATGATAAATCTTTCAGTGACCTTTGAATTGAGGGAACAAGCAGAGTACACTGGCAGGTTGGGCTGGTACACACACACACACACTTATTAGAATGTCGTATTTCCACTATATTTGTTTCAGTGTTCAAGTTAAAATGGAAAATTATTAACACCACTCTCTGTAGTAGTGCAGACTGAAGGTCAGCTGCTCATGCACTGTTGCTATGACTTTTCGACTGTGGTCCTCTCATTCACTTACAGCTTAGAGCTGACAAGGTCCATTTCGGTTGACAAAAGTTATTTCCAGCTACTGCCATGGTGAATTTATTTATCATCATCAATGTCCTCAATGTTAATAATTGTGCAGACAAATCAATAAGCAGCACCCTAACAAAAGCAACAGTAAGATCCAATTCCCATCGAGAGCCTCCACTGTAACGAGAATCCATAGTTTGCATGAGTGAGAGTGAGAGTGAGGCGCTAGGATAAATACTTATTGGTTCAAACATGCAGCCACAGTTGCTCTCTCTAAATAGAGCTCACCCTTGATGGAAATCATGTGATTTTCATGTTGAAATTCATGTGAACCCTGTATTCACAATATGAAAATAATATTATTGAGCAACTGAAGAAATAAATACATTCAGATGGAAATTCTTATTAATTTATTATATTATTGTTTTGTCTCATACTCACGTAGCTGTAATAAATTGCACTGCTATTTAAAATGGAATAAAATCACTTTTAAGAAGGCATGGGATCAGATAAAATATGACATTTTACCATATAAAATAGACTTTTACATTGTAGTCAGTCAAAAAAAAAACTGTTGCCATACGGCAATGTTGTGCAGTAAAGGGTTAAATAAGCCACCACACTCCATATACATGCTGCATAGCGACCACAATGCATTTGTTTTTAATGAAGTTATCCACATCTCCGCCAGCTTTCAGCATTAACGTTGATCGTCACAGTATACTACTTGCCCATACTGTATTAAATTAAGCCCAGATCACAGAAATCACAGAAAGTCATAGTAGATTATACATAGTAGATGCTTAAAATTTACTTAAAGTAGAGTCTCTTAGATAAACAGACAAATTTTCATGGTAAAGGTACTAGCCTTTTATTTTTTCACCTCATTTCCTAAACAACAACCTGACTGTTAGTTTGTTTGCTGATATCAAATTCACTTTATACCTTTAAATTTATATAATAACAATTATTGCCCCCTCACTGCGATGTGTTCTATGTGGTAGGGTCAGAATTAATGATGCATTCATTTTCATCCTTACACATCACACGGTGAGTGTGGACCCCCGAGGGTTCTGTCCCAAGTAAAATGATGCTAGGGAACAGCCCTGTTTATAAACCTACATATTCACATTCATATGCAAACACACTCAGTCTCTGGCGCACCTCAAGCTTCTGGGTCAGCTTTTTAAGCTGCTCCAGCCTTAGGCAGTGCTAAGCGAAATAAATCATTACAGCAGTGGATTCTGTCCATTTCCGTTCTTCATGGAGCGCTGCAAATACCACCACTCTCATCCTCTAACTGTCATTAATCATGTCCGTGCAAACAATTCTGCGCTGTTTCAGTTTCCTCCGATACAAACCAGGCAGTTTAGCAACACATTACTCAATAAGTCACCTCATTATGGTGGTATAGATCTTTTCCGGTGATAAGCAATACAGCACTCATTTTCAAACAGCACAAGCACCGAGTCGCCCATGGCGCTTGCTGAAGGGGATGCATATTCATGCTGTGTTTACAGCCCAATTAATTTGCGGACATGTGTTATGATCACGCTACAGTGTGACATTGTTTACCATGAGCACAGGTCACACTGATTAACAATAAAGTTAGGAAAATCAAATAAGGTCCAACTGCAGTAAGCAATTAGGAAACGGAACAAATCCACGGGTGAACTACTTTTCTCCAGTGCTGTCGCCACTCGTCTGGTTTGTTACAGTGGAGAAAATTGTGTTACGAGCAGTTGTGTTGTTCCTATGCTTTGTGCACTCATATTCATCTTCCCACAATTAAAATCCTTCTTAATGACCGTATTTGGAGTGAATAGTGGAACGGAACGGGCACCTAGAGAATTGACCTTAGACATGGGCCCGTCGTTCCCCCCATCAATCACGTCCACAAATATGACTCACTGAGGCAGCCAAGCAAACAAAACAAAACAGGTACTTAATGCCAGTGGGGCTGCGGGTTATTTTTGCTCACACTTTAAATGGTGAAATTCAGCTTTGCACGCCTTTAATGATTCTGTTTTAATGGAGGTGCAAATTAATCGCGTCGCTCTCTGCATTCCCCAAAACAGTTCTGGGAATTAGAAATAATGAAGAATCAATGGAGCAACATATTAGATGTAGATGTTCATCGATATAAGCAGCTTCTTCAAAGGCGACCAGAGTATGCACCCTCCCTCTCTCTCTCTCTCTCTCTCTCTCTCTCCTTCTCTCGCTTTTTATTTGAGTGAACACATTTGAGCACAGTATGTACTCAGGACCACCAAGGGACACACAAAGGAAAGGGAGCGGTGGCAACGTTTCAGAAAAATAGAGAGTGATGTGGCTTCTACAGCGCATGCTAGAAATGTTACGGCTGAACAAGCTAGCAGTGGCTGTTTTTAGCTTTGCCTACATCACCGGCACAGTAAACAACATACACTGATTTTCAGGTCGCACAGTTGAACTAGAAGGCTTAGAAGTTTGGCATGGCATTAGAAGTGTTGGGTGTCATAGTGTTGTTTGAGCTGATTCCAATTTCGATTTCAAGTACTGGGCATCGATGGAGTTGATTCCAAGAGTCAACTCTACATAATAATATTGACTCTGAAAACTGAGATGTATTAAATGACATCTGGCAAAACACAAAAGCTATAACATGAATCATATTTGAATTTTGCAAGTGGAGCAGATTAGGTTCTCCTTCTCTCTCCCTGAGGATGCAGAGTGGTATCGTTCCGCTTCGAGCCTCTGCTTAAGGCGGCTTCGCTTTCGTTTAAGTGATTGAGTCGTTTTTGCAGCTCTCACCCTCACGTTGTTCGGGAAGTTGTGCCTCTGCTCCCTGACATGCACAGGCCTGGTTGTGCACGACGGTGGGTGGAGTTCTCTGCCTCCACTTCACAGTGGTCCTGCTGTTTTCTATTTACATTGGACTTGTTTTTCTTGTTGATTTTGCTTTCCTTCATTTTGCTCAATTGTACACCAGGTTTGCCTTACTTTCTTTGTCTCTCCTGTGTCTTATTGTTCTGTATTACTGTTATTAGTTTTTGTGTCTGTATTTTCAGTTATTGTGCCCTGCCTGGTATGGCTAGATAACTGCTGGCAACTTCATCTCCCCCATTTTTTACATTTTAATTTATTTAACTGTGTATCAGTGTGCGGTGTGGAGACTTCCCAGTACCGCTTACTGGTCCATTTACCCTGAGTGGATCCAAGAGAATTCCATTTTACTGAAGATCATACAAGCTGTCTGTGTAAAAATGAACACCCGTATCAACTATGGGTGAAGCAGTTCAATTCACTAGTTAGAAAGGGTGCCTAGTAACATTCAGACATACTAATATTAGCTCAGTTAGATGACCAGGAAAACTATATCTATCCTAGCTGTGTGAGATTTCACATGCATGCAAGATAAATATGCAAGATAAAGATAAATATGAAAGATGTAAGTTTCTCATTAGATTGAATGAGATTTTTGTCAATATTGTTTTGCCAGTATTAAAGCCTGTCTAACCTCACCACAGTTGCTACAAAAGAACATATTTGTGCATGAGTGAGGATGGGAAACATGATTCTGGATCTGCTTTAAGGTCAGAACACAGTGACCCAACAACAACAGGCAAATCCAAACATCTCTGTGATTCTCTATTAAACTGGTTCTTTTTTTAAATATTTTTTAAAACAGATAACATTACAATACTGGTATTTGTTAGGCTTTGATAGCCATCTGGTTTGAAAGTAACCGTTCTATAGGGTATTGTAGTCGCCACATTGCGCCATATGCAAACACTTATTGAGGGAGCAGAAAAAAAACACTAGTCACAAAGCTGTTGGTTCCACAAAGCAGGCAGTCCATGAGAAAGATAGGTGCTCTGTTGCAAATGCTAGCGAGAGTTAAAGAGAGGGGGTGGGGGTGGGGGTGGGGGAGAGGGAGCAAGAAAGAGTAAGGAGAGACGCTCTTAATAAGCATAGCATTGAAGAGATGCACCTTTGTAGCTCCAACCTGTAGAACGCCATCCATATTTCATTGGGGGAGAGAGAAAGGCTTTTTCAGCTTATCTTGGGCAGCAATCCGCCAGTGCGTATTGCCTCCATGATCCAACAGCCTGTGACCGATCATATTAGTTTGTGTCTGGGCCTTCTCATTTCACGCACACGCACCACTGCAGGCAGAGGATTTCCTGCCATTTAGGGGACATGGAGAGGAAAGTTGAGGAAAGTGCTTTCCATCTGTGTGGACATTTGGTCCAGACATTTGTCTTTTTCCTGCTCTTCCTCAAGTTGCTCCCTTTGACAGCATGGTGAGGATTTTCTCTCAGAAGTAACAGATACAGTGGACAGTGGAGAAAAACGTCTTTTAAACTCTACAAATCATCATATTTAAAATTGTGTAAATTTAATTAATACAATTTTACATGAAAATAGAAGTTTCCAATGTAACAACTTCTGTGCAATTGACATTTGATTGAATTTGTTGAAATTGTAAGGCATTGTTTAGAAATATACAACCCCTACCCCCAAATAAACAAGAACCATTACATTCCTAAAGTGAATTTTGGCCCTTTTAGTTTAACTAAGCTTTTCCCTTTTACCTTAAGTGAGCAGTGTATTTAGAGGAATGGTTAGAAATAGAAGTAGAAGGTGAATCATATCCAAAATCGTTCAATAAAATAATCCTTTAAATTTCAGCATTTAATTGGAGATGCACATTTGAAATTTAAATCCACAGCTTTAAATTGATTTCTTGAACACTGGATGTATTAAGAAAACATCCTAAAAACGTAAGATGTTTTATGTGAGTGCACATGGGTGTTTTGTTTGCATTGTGCCTCTTTTATCTTCTTTTATCTTTTTAAGGTACACCTGGAATTTTTAAGCCGACCACACACCAGACACATCAGACGGATGATCCGCAGCATCAAAAATTCAGATCCAGTGTTTTAAACAAAGGTGAACAAACCACTGCAGACACTTGGCATTGATCTGCTTGAGTTGGCTACATTCAATTAAATTCTGAACCAAACCACTGAAGGTGAAGTGTGGCTAAAAATGTACACAGAGAAAAGGCGACTAAAGTCTTAAAAGTCACATCATAACTTATTTCTCATAGCAAGTTTGTCAAGGTTAGCTGATACCAAATGTGTGTAAAATAAACTGGAGCATGATGGTTATCAGTGTTCTCAATGCGATGCTTCCCATGTGATATATTTTCACCATGTACCATCTGTGCAATGCTACATACAACAGAGCCATATTAAAATCTCATGTGAACACTCAATGTTTAAAGCAATGGCTCAGCCAAAAAAACATTTTCCTTTGACCTCAAATGTAGCAAACTGACCAAGATATTGGTAAGTATACCTCTACTGATAGGCAGCTACAAGACTAATATAGCTAGTAATGGTAGATTAGCCAAGTTAAACAAACCAGAATATGTTTTGTAATAAGGTAATGATGGACTGTTGTTTTTTTTTACTTAAGTGGTTCTTGCCATAATGTGGAGTAGAACCGTAGTCGAACAGGATTACTAACTGTGTACCAACCCTACCAACACAACTGATGGTCCCAAACACATTAAGAAACCAAGAAACTCCACTAATAAACTCTTGACGAAGCACACCTGTTAATTAAATAGCATTCCAGGTCGATATCTCATGAATCTGACTGAAAAAATGCCAAGAGTGTGCAAAGCTGTCATCAGAGCAATAGGTGATGTTTTCAATATTAATCTACAATGGAACCAATAATAAAAATAAAGGAAATCGTTGAATGAGAAGGTGTGTCCAAACTTTTGACTGGTAGCGTGCATACATATACATATATATTTTTCAATACACATGTCCATATTTATATTTCTAGATTATTTGTATAGTGTCCTTCTTATACTGTACTGTTGTGTGGTATTGTTTTTATTCTATTATTTTTGCTGCTTTTACCTTTGTACTGTCCACTTTCTGCCGTGACAATGCAAATTTCCCACTTTTCTGGACTAATAAAGGTTTATCTTATCTTATGAGGCAAGTGTGTGAGGATTTAGGTATACATGATGTTGGCCTGGTGGCTAGAGCAATTACTTGTTACTCGTGGTTCCAGTGCAAAACTATAGAAGCAAACGTTCAGACACCAGACACGTCTCAGCTGATCGACTGCATAAGGAATAACGGCCGAATTGTGTGAATTTGATTTTTTGCTTGAACTCTCACTTTAAACACTGCCTTTGAAACCTCATGGGAGATTTTGGTCCAGCTGACCTGGAATGCAGCACACTGTGTATGGGGCTTCAGATTGCTGGTATATTCATTTGAAAATTCCTGGTAATCACAGCCCTGATTTCGTGCTTTCACACCGGTGGGACTAAAGCAAAGATGAAAAGAAGCCGAAGAAACGAAAGGGAACAAGTCGACGAGCTGTGGGATTGGCCTGTAGAAGAGGTTGTATTTCAAGTATCGGTGACCTTAAAGCAATTCGGAGGCAGTTTGCCTATGCAAAGTGTAATCCTGTTTCATGCACTCCACTGGCAAGAACTGGCTTCATCCTCCGACATTTCCCACCCACCAGCAATCTTCAATCCATCAAACTAGAGCACATTCACTCACACACACACACCAACGCACGCGTAAACACTTGTCTTGTTTACCTGAGCTAAACCCCTGCAGTTAAGAGCTCTTGTAGTTTTTTTCTGTACAACTTCCAAATCCTTACCTTCTAAAATACCATACACACACATACACAAAGCATTATACTCTATCCAGTTCAAGTTCACCATTACATACACACACATAAGTGTAGAGTATAATGAAAAGCTTATCTCACCAGCCTCCGCAGCAGAAGGTAAACATTCAGCATGGTGACAATACAGGGTTCAGTGCAAAAAATAAAAGTACTATGCAATGCAGGTTCATCAGACAGAGACAAAAGACTGCAGCATATGTAGCACTGAATGTTTGTGTGTGTGTGTGTGTGTGTGTGTGTGTGTGTGTCAGCATATTGGCACACACAAAGATGTTGGGAGGAACAGTCTGTAGAGTGTGCTCTGAGAAATATACTGATGCACATTGGATTTGTGTGTGTGCATGCGTGTTTTGCAAAGCCATTCCTCCAGACCTACAGTACTGTGCAAAAGTCTTAGGCACCTGAGAAAATTATACTTAAAAGCTGTTTGCTACTGGGCAGTAGTGTTA
>JBBPCZ010000136.1:24841481-24863447 GCA_037974445.1 Brycinus macrolepidotus | reverse complement strand
TGGAAGACAAGGGGCAGAGTAGATTAATTGAGCTGTGGAGAGAGGAGAGAAGATCATTGGTAGCTGATTCAACTGAAACATCCAAATGATAGTTAGCTAGCTGCAGTATGCCAAACAACACTGACCCACTAGCTTGTGGATGGGCTCAGCCCCTGATGTTGTTAGAGTCAGATTTAGGCAAGCAGTTTGTACAGCGTTAACTGTTTGGATATGAGCTTCCATTACTTGCTAGATCCTGCTGGATCCCGTGCAAAAATAAAGCAGTGTACTTTGAACACCAACCATGTCTTGGCTGATTGACTGTGTTTGGGGAAGGCTGACAGCTCTCTGCCTCTCTCCTGTAAGTTCAGCTGCTCCTAAATGTTGACCTGTAAGATTATCTTTGTTTAACAAGTGCTGAGCTTCTAACCGCTGCACCTTTAGCTTGCACTGCTCAGAATCTCCCCCACACAGCAGCCAGCTCAGTCTTCTCCCCTGCACTCCTACCAAAGCCGCGAAGATAAAAGGCTTAAATGGATTAGCACAGGTGATTATTGATACTGTTGCTGGTCAGCTTTCTGCGCAAGAGTGTGTGTGTGTATTCATTGTTTGTGGTGAGGTAAAGCCGCACCTACATGGCTTTGCTACACATTACTACCATCTCCTATCATTACCCGTCAGCTTTGTGCATGTGCATGCAGAGAACCTTACTCTGTGTGTTTCAGTGCAGGGGGAGCCAAGCAGAAGCTGGACCACCTCACTTTATAACCACACCTAAATTTATTCTTCCAGTTTAGTGAAAACAAGTGTTTAATATTGTAATTATTCATCACAGTTAAATTTGATTGGCTCTTGACGCTCTCAAACAGCAGTGTGTCTGGAAATGTATTTGTTCCACCTTTCCTGATGCCACCCCCTCCCCACTTTACTGCACTTTTTGTAGGTGTTATGGCCTTAAAAAATATTCACAAGAACACTTTTTGGTATCATAAAATCCATTGGGGGTTGGTTTGGTTTGGTTTGTCAGTGTTGCTTTAGGTTCAGTTTGATGATGGTGGGTTTGCTTGCCTTGTCTGGGTTTCTCCACGTTTAAACTTAAACTCAGAATGACAGATTGTTATGATTAGATCCAGGGCTATTGGCTATTTTTAATTATTATAATTATTATTATTATTATTATTATTACTGAGGTCAATGGCTATTCATAAAACATGCCCAGGCCAAACAATGCCCCTGCTGGAAACTCATTAAAACAGTGATGTAACAGTGGAGATCTGGAGGCAGAATGCAAGTTTATTTGGAAATGAAAAACAAAAAAGAAAGTAGAACATAACTAGAGCAAACCAAAAATCCAGTGATAGATGGATCAGGAACAAGCTAGCAAAACAAGACAACTGAGGAATCAGGAAACACAAAAACATGAACAGACAATCACAATGAACATCAAACAACAGTATATATACACAGACTATGCCACAGAACAGGTGGATATGATTACAATGGAAGGAAAAATAAAGTGAGACCAGGTGAGAAGTAAGACATAATGGCAGAGTAATGGCTGGAGACACAAGGAGGAAAAAAATCAGACAAAGACATTGGTGAGACAGGGCAGGGTGTTGTCAAAAAACATTCTAACAGTGGCCGATAAGTGGTTTTGAGTAGATCACTTAACAAAAATCAGAAATGTAATTTGGTATTGATTACAAAAGACATGATTACAAATATCACCAATTAATGAATCTTTAACATATTTCCCCTTATATAATAAAGCTGTTATAAATCCCTTCTCCTTTCTTTCCTTCTCCCAAAACCACATGTAACTGTTGTTATGAGTTGTGGTCACACAGCTTTTATTAATTAAATTGTCTTTTAAATTAAAAATTAAATTAATTAACACAATCAATTTTATTAATTAAATTTCCCTCAAAATGTAATGCATAAGTAAATGGCTAAAATGCCAACAGGGTCATTCAGAGTGGTTTCTAGAGAAACTTACCTGCCAGAAGAGCTCACCATGCTAGTGATTATGAACCAGACATTTGAATGGTACAAGACATTGCTTCAATCTTAAGGACCCCTGCAAGACAGACAGACCACATGATTTTCTCCCTATTCATAATGAGTTACTGTAAGTTGTAGCAAAAAATGTGAACCACTTGAGCATCACTGAGGACCATTTTTGAGGACCACTGTTCTAAAAGCTACCTAACAAAGCTGTTGCTGAAATTACAATAGTTTTGTGAAAAGGTTTTGGCTTTAAAGGGAATTCATTTTTTCAACTTTTCAAAAATTCTGCCCAGTTTGATCACTGAAATGACAAAGTCATTCAGAGTGGTCTGATGTCAACGGCACTGCTCTAGAGAAAATTACAGAGTCAGAATTGTTCACAGTGGTGGTGATGGGAACAAGGCGTTTAATGCCTGCAAAACTGATCCCACAGGAAACTATTCCATGAAATGGTTATGAATACACTGCCTGAAGATCTGGGACATCATGAAATGAAAAAAAATTGACAAAAAATATATATGCTTTAGGCAATTTTCTTGTTTGGTAACTATTGATATGTCTCAAACTGGGGGTCCCATTCCAGTAGCATCTACCATCACTCTAAAAGAGATTAGACCACCTATTGAAGACTTTAAAAAGATGAATAAAGAATATATCACTTTGCAGGTTGTGGAGGATCTGTTTGAAAAGCTGCCATGGATGAGACACATTACGAATGAGTGAGGCAGATATATGGACGTCAGGCCAGTGGTTAGGCCACTGTACATCAGTCTCGCCTCAAGAGCCCACTGCATATATATTGAAAGCCTTTTATCCCGCACAACCACAGTGTGTAACAGTGAACTCTCTCAGAAGGGAGGCAGATTTTCTGAACCGAGTGAACTTCTTTCTTCCTGTTGTTGTGCTATAGGGATCTGCTTGGCTGCCACTTTGCTGCCTGCATATACTCAGCAACCCCTCAGTGAGGTCGAATCAATACAACGCCACTGGCTTTGTATCCATCAACAAATAACCTTGCAAATAAAAATCAATAGCCCACCAACAGGAAATCGCTAGCGCTCCAATTAAAGAATGTACTGGAGCAGGAACAGGTTGAAAGGGTTGTGTTGACTACATTAATACAATGGCCAGTCCTATGTTTATAACACCGTCCACACAAGGAGGACATTTATTTCATGAAGTTGCGGAAGGTTTATCTCGAAGCAATTTGTCCAGACTCCTTAACAAAAAAAGAAATGAAACATGCTTCTCACAAGTAAGTGTCTGGGCCTAAGTGCGCTTTTACCATCTTATTATCAGCACGCTTTTAGCTTACACTCATACGACGAGATACACAGCTCTCGCAGAAGCTCAGTCCCTCATTGTCCAGTCAGCAGATCTTCAGACTGAATGGCGTGCGTACTTGATTGCATGAAAGTTGTATGAAAAGATGTTTTTGCACTTGATTATTTAGGTCATGAATAGCATTTCAGTATAGAATATGTTCAGAGCGCTCTGTTGGAAGCTGATTTAAAGAAGCCTTTATAAAATACACTTTTCTATGCATCCCTCTATTCAAACGGTTACCTTAGCAACTGCATGACAAATGCCTACCAAGGCCCTGGTAGCATCTCTAGTGCTGAGTGGATATCTTCTTAGTCTCCACGTACAAAGTGTTTCAAACACAGTGTGTGTGTACGTGTGTATGTGTGTGTGTGTGTGTGTGTGTGTGGTGTGTGTTGCATCTCTCCAGCTGCACTGGTGAGAGGTTAGTGTAATTGCTGTAAACGCCGGGCAGCTGGTGCTTTCGCTCCCTGCTGTCCATCAGCATTCTCTTTAGCTCACTTTTTTTTCTCTCTCTGTCTTTCCCTCTCCTTCTTTCTCTTTTTTTTGCCTCATCTTCCCTCTCTATCTGTTATTTCTTTCTTTTTTTCCCCCTCACTCCCCATCTCATTTTCCCACTCATATTCGTTCCTTGTCTCTCTCATTTTCTTCTTTCTTTTCTCTCTCAGTTTCTCCACTTTGCTCTCTCTCTCTTTCTCACTATCACTCTTTTTTCTCTCTGGAAACACTCTCTTTGAAATTTTCCCTGTATCTCTCCCCCTCTTTCCTCCTTCCATGTCAGCTCTCTTTTTTTTATTTCTCTTTTCTTCCTTTTGCACCCTCTCATTCCCCTCTCTCTTCTTTCCCCCACTCCTTTTCTCTCTCATTCTTCCTGGCTCTCTCACCCTCTCCCCCTAGCTCTCCTTCTTTGTCTCTTCCACACTCTCTTCTGTCCCCCCCCCCCCTCCCTGGCTTAGTCTCAGAAGGCAGTGTTCTGGTTCACTGTGTGTCATGGCTCTCGGCACTTTGCGCTGTTGCTGTGAGATTTTAACTGCTCCTCGTCCCAAATCAGAAGAGACAGTCCCTCGTAGCCGTTAGCGAAGCTCCTTTGTAAGCAGGTGCCGGAGCTGAAGAAGAGGAAACTGTCCTGTCAGAATCCCACCTCCCCACCTCGGGCGTTCGCGCTGTTATTAACGTATGTACGACTCGCAGGCCTGTCAGGATGGGAGCGGTATGCTGGTGCAAAAGCACAGACACTACAGATATGGATCATATGGTGCTGCTGTCAGAGATTAGGAGAGAAGAGAAGAAGCTCAGGCGGCCTCCAGGCTCATCAGAGCGCGTTCGGCTGCAGCGCCGAGGTCAGGCGAGCCTCCTCACTCTCCCTTTACCATTAATCAACATTAGCACTAGGCAGGTGTGCTGGCTTTCTAGGCTTGCCACCCCTTTTAACATCAGGCCCGGAGGAGGAGAGGAGCGATGGAGGCAGAGTGGGAGGAAAATGGGATAAATGAAGAAGGAAAAGAGAGGGAGCACAAATAGGAAGGAAAAGGAGAGGGATGAATAAGGGAAGAGAGAGGAGGAGAAAGCAGCTTGTGGCTGAAGTGACTGTCCAAAGTTTGTTTTTAGTTTTGTACTAAATCTGCTAATCTGCTTTGTGCAAAATGTGCACCTAAACCATCACATAATTGTCTCAAAGAGACTTGCTTATGTGCTTCTGACAAGATAAAAGATATGGGGTACTTTTTAATACCAGAACCCACATGTGGAGGTAGCATTTGTCGCAAGACTCACCACATTTTTGTGCTGTGATTTTTATGCATGAACACAAAAACACAAAAAAGGTCCTGAAAAGAAATTCCACCTACTTTTCAAAATGTCTTCATTCTTAAACAGACTAGATAAACAAAGTCATTGAGAGTGACTTGTTTTATGAAGTGTGTCTTTCTAGAGAAGAGAAGAGGCATAGTGTAAAGTTTTCATTTGTCATACGTGAACACACCACGGCACACAATGTGAACAGCACAAAATTCTTCTCTGCATCTAACTCATTCACCAAGTGAAGCAGCAGGCAGCCAGGAACACAGCGCCCGGGGAGCAGTGTGTGGGGACGGTACCTTGCTCAAGGGTACCTCAGTGGTGCCACTAGCAGTCCTGGGATTCAAACCCACAAGCCTTCTGATCGCAGGGGCAACCCCCTAACTACTAGGCCACCAGAACTGTTGTTTTACATAGTGTCTTATCTGAGATAAGATTCTGACCTAAAACATATTTATTATAATCCATTCAATTATAAAGCTACTGGCAGAGAGATATACACAGGGTATTGTAACACAAAATAATAGTTTTGTTTCTAGATTTACCACTTTATATCGTTATCAATATTCAGAAGACATCAGAAGACATGTGGGCTTACTGGTCTTTCTGAAACATAAATAATTTGTGTTGTAGACATCATGACAGCCGGTTCCTACCACCACCAAAGTAAAAATCCTAATAAAAAACTTCTCTACAAAAAACATTTCACATCAAACAACTCTGTTACAGTCAATCTATAAGATCTGTTCTGATCCATATTGACAGGTAGGTTAACCACCTTTACTCTCTGATTAAAGCTGCTTTTGGCATAATTATCAGTGTTGCCAAAGAATTTATGAATACAAAATTGTACCAATTAAAGCTGTCATGGTGAGAGTTTTTGGCTTGAAAGTTTTCAACATGAAAATCATGGTACAGGGTACGAATGCACTGCCAGTGGTGCACACTGAACTAGTACTTGCCTGGCTGCTGTGAGTCTATAAACAGCTATTTAAAGTGCATGTATAAAAGTGGTTTATTTAGTGCTTCATTTATTTATTAAATGGCAATTCAAATTACATGACATGAGAAATGTGCAGTTTGAACCAAAATTTTTGTGCACTTCAAAGATTCTCTGGGTAACTTTCAGGCCACATGCAATCTACAATGACTTTTTATGGTTTCATTCAGGGTTTCATTTGATGCAGTAATAACAAAAAGTTATTGCGAGTGCCGCACTACAGCAAATAAAGCACAATACATAAAAGGGAGGAGGACACCTCTGAAGAAACACGCACTGAAAACAAAAGGAGAGGTAGCAGGATAGTAGGCAATAACGAGGAAGATGAAAAAATGCAATTAAATATGCTATCATAATGATATGTGTCCAGCAGAAATATATTAAACATTATTTTCAGTGAAAGAGAAGAGTTTTGTTTAGGGCACACATCACCTCAGGGTTTATGAAGGTGGCTTCCTGCCCAAGTTGCCAATGTGGGATATATATATAAAGTTGCCAATGTGGGATATATATATAAAGTCGCCAATGTGGAATATATATATAAAGTTGCCAATGTGGGATATATATATAAAGTCGCCAATGTGGGATATATATATAAAGTCGCCAATGTGGGATATATATATAAAGTCGCCAATGTGGGATATATATATATAAAGTCGCCAATGTGGGATATATATATAAAGTTGCCAATGTGGGATATATATATAAAGTCACCAATGTGGGATATATATATAAAGTTGCCAATGTGGGATATATATATAAAGTTGCCAATGTAGGATATATATATAAAGTCACCAATGTGAGATATATATATGTAAAGTCGACAATGTGGGATACACATATATAGCCCACATTGGCGACTTGGGGAGGAGGGGGACCATGCAAGTGCCAGAAGTAGTGCGCTTACTGCCTCTGATCTAAAATGCACTTTGCTGTGGTGCATCGCAATTCACTCCACTAACAGTGTGAAATCCACTGCCTTAGAGAATATACACACAAAGTGTCACAAACCACACAGGCGAGTCTTGCTTGTGAGGCGAGCGTGTGATGATTTAGCCATGCAGTTTGTACACTGCAAATTATGGGCATTAAGCTTTAATTCTTTGCTAGCTACGTTAGCTTTGTAGTTCCAGAACAAAACTAAAGAAGCAAACTTCAGACACTAAATAAGTCTTGGCTGATCGATGTCTGCTGATGTCATATATTCTGTGCGAGGCAGAAATACCGCACTCTGCATAAAAGATCTCCATCAGCACACTCTCATTGTGTCGTCTCTCATGAGGACACAAGCACAAAGCGTTGTGACCAGCCCCCAGGGACAGCCCTCTGGTACAGAGCCATTATGAGAAAATAGGCCTCGCAGCTATAGAGGCCAAACAGGGCCACGCTTAAGTAAAGAAGCTCCACTTTTTCACTCCTGGTACTGAGCGCCATTGTATTTATTAGCACCTCCCCCACTTCTCTGGCTTCAAACGTGCTGTGGGCCAAGCTCGGCCTAAAAATAGAAACGCAGGTGTTGCCTCAAAGAGCCTCCACTTTCCAGGGAAGAGAAAACATTTGAAACTTTAATGCCCGGCGCCGAGAGATACGGCTGGCGAAGGAAAATAACTTATTCCATTATTTAATGGCTTTGTGGCATTAAAAAGCATTCCCTCGAGACTAATTGCATAGCAGCGTTTACATTTCCACCTGTTCATTAGTACAGCAGGCTGAGAGTAGGGTTTTTAAAAAAAAAAAAAAAAAAAACGAGCATAGGCACTGAATTATTTATCAAATGTCACAAGACCTCATTAAATCCGCGCAACTCCAGGACACACTCCACAGAGTGCGAACCCTTTTCGCTCTGTCATAGAGATTAATGGAGGAGGGCAGGACAGGTTCTGAGCCACTGACTGACTACCTGTCCCTCATTAAGCCTGACCTGCAGCTTCTCACAGTAAAGAATGGACACCTCGATGAAAGGGGGGTGTCAAGGAACGCACAGTGCAATGCCTCTCACGCATTTTATATACGGTACTATGCAGATCTACCCTTCTTTATTCACTGGAGATGCCCGCAGCACACTTCACACTCTGTATTTCTCACCGTAGCCTCCTCAGCGTCCACTTTTTTCCCCTTTTAGTCCGTAATTACCAGCTGCTAGACATGCATTTCTCGAGAGGCAAAAGGAAGTCTATTTATACCCATCTCATTGTGACCTGCAGCTCGTCTCCTGTTCCTTGAGAGATGGTCTGCTTAAGTGGAATTCCATCATTTTCCAAAACTGCAGGTACAAACACTCACACACACACACACACACACACACACACACACACACACACACAGTACAGTAGCAGGAGAAAACACAGTGGTTAACAGGCAGGAAATGTTTTTCTGCCAACACAAAGCGTAAAATATTGTACTTGTGTGGATATACTACATAAAAAAACCAACTCTAATGGCACTGCGAGCTGTGTACGACTTGGCTGAAATACAGACTCATAAGCAAGACTGGGTACGTTTTGAGAACTGTCATCTCTGACAGGACATGGCCATTTGACTAAAATGCAAAATAATCAATCACAGAACATTTATTATGACATTTCTAAGAAATGAAAAAATGGAACTATCTCAGACTATATAGTTCCACTGACTAGCTAAGACAACTTTTTTGAAAAACTAGTAAAAATGAATAGTAAAAATGCAACCCCTAATTCTCTCTTTCCTATTTACACAAACAATTTGACAGCAAAGACACACGCATGCAAGAACACACACACTGCAATGTTCTTGCTCTCGCTCTTTCTCACAAACACACACACGCGCGTGCGCGCGCACACACACACACACACACACACACACACACACACACATACACACACCTCAGAAGCCTCAGGGTCCATATATGTGATATGATGATGCGTAAAGAAGGCCTGAAGCACTTCCTTGACCTACCTTACATTCAAAGCTCAACAGCTCCATTCTTACACAAACTCAGCCATCTCTCTCTCTCTCTCTCTATCTCTCTCTCTCTGTTCCTGTAGTCTCTCATCCTCCTCTCATTTCTTTCCTGCTCTCCGCTGTGTCCCACTGTGGGTTTGTTCTTTTGAGCTTAAGTCAGGGAGGAGATTTAGAGCTGGAAGAATGTAAGAAGGCAACCCTGTCCCTGGTGGGGTTTTCTTTTAGGCCAACAGGCACAGAATAAAGGTCTTAAAGCAGCAGAGGATATGGAAAACAATCCATCATGCGGGGCTGGAAATGCCTTATGAAACCACAAAACCCCACTGACGGTCAACGGCAATATCTGCGCGAGGATCCGATGAGGCTCAACCTTATAGCTTTAATAGAGAGGTGTGCGAATTTATCCTGACTCCATCATAAAATGTAAGATTAATCCTTGTCATTTCTGTCCTCAGGGCCAGCCAAAACAACAGGATGGAGTCACTTGTTTTACGGTCAGGGCAAAGGGAAGAAACTGAGAGAGAGAGCCACTGAATTTAACAGGCAGTCTAATGGTAGACGAATTTAAAAGGAGATGTGGCACTAACTGAGAATGACTTGAATGTGAGAGTAGCTTGATAATTGGATAATATCAATTAATGAGATTTCAGTATGAAGGAAGTAGATACTGGAGAATAAATTAATTGAGGTGACTATATTTTTCTTCAAGTGGACCGATCAATCTGTGCCTTAGGCCTGAATCAGCCTTCAAAACCAAACCAAACTGAAGTAATCAAGCCAACAAGCTGATAATATTTCAAATGAAGTGAATGCAGTTAAGGCCAGGGCTGAGCCTGGATCTATGCATCTGACACTGTTAAACTACTATAAGATCTGACCCACTTATCTCAGGCAGCAAAGCAGTGAATGACAAAGCATTCATTTTCCAGCCTGATGTGTTCACACCAGCAAATTATCGCAGTCACAGCCTAAAATGCATTTTGACACACAAGTTTGTACCTGTCACTTGTTATTGCTGGCTAAGCCTCATTCTACCTGCAATATTTTTCACCCTACGCCTATCCATGAGGGGAATTACCTCTTACATATACGGACCAAAATACAGCCAGTGATTATTAATAGTGCACCATATGTATGCCCTGTAATTCTGTCCATCATCTTTAATAATACATTCCGAAGAGCTCCACTTGTGGGGAGAATTAATAGGCTTAAAAGTAAAATACGATAAATCCTGTTATAAATTAGATTTTATGAATCACCAGGTTGATGCAATTCCCCACACTTCTGTTAAAAGAACACTTACAGTCCTTTGAAAGGTATTGCTGGAATGAAGTTTTTTATTTTACATTCATCATCCGAGCCACTTATCTCAACTAGGGTCGCATGAGGTGCTGGAGCCTACACCAGCACTCACAGGTTGAAAGGCAGAGGAATACCCTGGTCAGATCAGAATAAATTTTTCTTAACATTTAAGTATGTTTAGAAAAAAACATTTTAAACATGTAATTCTCTGTGTTTTTAGGATTTTAGTATCATTTTCTACAGTTTGAGTGTCTCTGGTTCAGTGATTAGTTAGGTAGTGACGGTGGCATGACCAATGCTTGCAGTGGTTTCTTCTGTGTCTATGTCTATGTCCTCATTTTTGTGTGAAATTAAACCCCATAGTGAAGACAAGTCCATCCAGTCCAATCCCACTGAAGAGTTACGGTAGCGCAAATTGCTGAAAGGGTTTATGCTGGCTATGATAGAAAGGTGTCAGGACACACACTGCACAAATTGTTCAGGAATGGTTTGAGGAACATGACAAAAATTCAAGGTGTTGATCTGGCCTTTAAATTCCTTGAATCTCAATCTGACTGAGCATCTGTGGGATGTGCTGGAATAACTAGACCAGGGGTGTCAACACACGGCCGGTGTGACTGCAGGTCTTCGCTCCAACCAATCAGGAGTGCACTTGATTCCACCTTCTCTCAGTCTTCAGACTGTTAATCAGTCTTCTAACCTGCTTGGTTAGAATGAAAACCTGCAGCCACACTGGCCCTTTGTGGATAAGATATGACACCCCTGAATTAGACCAATAACTAGGCCCTACCTCACAGGACTGCTGCTAACGTCTTGGTGCCAGATACCACAGTACACCTTCAGAGGTGGTTATACTGTTATGGAATATCAGTATATGCAGATTCCAGGATTCTTCAAGTGGTTGTCCTTCCTCCCTACCACTGTCAGAGACTCATAATACTTCAATATGTCTCAGTAAAGCTTCTTCTTAAAATGCATTTTTTGTGCTTCTCTACCAAAACTTGGAAAGTCATTTCCCTTTTATTTTTGGGAGTTCTCTAAACCTGATGGAGTCAACATCTGAAGGAGCTGACAAAATGAAAGTATTTTTTTCTATCTTAACCATTGTTTTTTTCAGCTGCTAGCTGCCTCCATAATCTAAACTAAAATGCAAAAATGTACAACTAGGCTAACTAAGCTAATCATAATGGGAAAATGGTGATGACATGTTAAAACTGTGACTGGAGTGATATCAAAATTGTTTGTTTAAAGTATCATGAAATTGTTAACTTACCAGACCGAGTGTCCAGCTGTTGCATCCACCAGGGGCCGGAAGGGAGTTGAGTTGTCAGAAAGTGAGGACACAACAAAAGGCAATTTCAGTGGAAAATATCATCTAAATCACTTTATGTATTATGTAATAATTAACCATTCATTTCATTTGACATTTATATTGTAGCTTTTCTTGAAACTTTTTTGAAAGCTGTCATTGTGAGGAAGTTAAGTCACGTGTGCTTTCCAAATACAGAGCCTGCATTTTAACAAATTATAATGAAATGATTTAATATGGGATATTAATTTCATGAGGACATACATGTCATTCACACTTACCTTTAAAAGTAATGCATTATTCATTTATTTATTTTATGAACAAAAAGATGATGTGGGACATGTTCTGTTTCAAGAATAACTGAAAAATAGGAGAAAAAATAGAGGTTTTTGGCAACAAACACTAAACATGGGTTTGGCATAAAAATAAGGATGGTTATAACAAAAACAACCTCATGCCTGCTGTTAAGTGTGGTGGAGGATCCATGATGTTTTGGGGCTGTTTTTCCACCCAAGGCCCTGGGGACCTTGTTAGGATACATGGCATCATGAACGGCATGAAGTTGCACGAGATTTTGGAATGAAAATCTGGCTGCTTTGCCAAAAAGCTAAATCTGGGTCATGGTTGCATTGTTCAGTGGGATAATGGTCCAGAACACACATCTAATTGATCACAGAATCAGTCCTTTGACGTGACCATTCTAGTCCTCGGACCTAAAATCCCCCATGTCCCAACCACTCAAAAAAGACTTGTGGAGTGAGTTGAACAGGTGACGACCTAGAACCTGGAGAGATTTTCTTAAGGAGTGGTTTCAGAAATCTTGCTCTGTATTTTCCAAGGACTTTTTTAGTTTTCTTTCCTAAGTTAACTTCTATTAATAGTAAGTAATTAATCACATGACATGGCTCACCGGCTCTGTCTCTTTCTCTCTCTTTCATATCTATATTTTTCATGCCATATACATATTTTTTTCCCTTTGTGCAAAAGGTCACACACACATACACCATGAATCTGTCATGGCCATAATATAACCCTCCTACTGCCAGGCCAACAAGGCTAACGTTGCCGAAACCACTCACAGCCAGTGTAGAGGAGGAAGAAAATGAGAACATAAAAAGAGAGAAACAGAGTGTGTTTCTGCCAAATGGACAGATCAATCTTCATATCCGTCCTTGATGTGTGAAAGTCTTCTCTCTTCTTTCTTCCACGTGCTGCAGACAGACACTTTTCAGCATGACAGATCTATGACACAGTGTGTCTGATGACTAATTTAGGCACTGGCATGCACGCATGCACACATGAAGCGCTGCTTCTCATTTGCATTGTAGGGCAACAATATGTCTGTATCTGCTGGAAATATTTGCAGTGGCCCCCTGCAAGCCATTGTCACCACCATACTGTCTTAAAATTGAAATGTATTCACATTTATACATTGTTTATATTCAAATTCTTTGTTTATGAGTCTGCTGAGGAGAATGCTATACTGTACACATCCAAGACACAGGGAGGGTCTGAGAAGGCAGTCCCATTAGCCTCTCCTTCCTGCCTCCACTAATCCCAGCAAAGCCCTGCTCTTTATTAAAGGATTATGGTGTTGACAGTCAAACCATGCATCTTAATTTGCTCATCCCTTCTATTGAAGCGCAGGTCTGCTGGTGAAGTGGAACAGCCTCCCGCGTTCAGCTGAGCGGCACCGTGCTGGAGTGCTGGCCTTTCAGAGCTGGGCACAAATCTGATATTCAGCACGGCAAGCCGAGCCGCAACTTTCAAACTGCCTTTCTCATTCAGAATGTGCCGCTTGTAGGTGAGTACGCTTCAGCTAGGCACAGAATAATAAGACGATGCAGAGTCTTAGAATCCTATTAGAATATACAGTACTGTCTAGCAAACACCATCCAGCCCTCTGTCTTAGAACGTGGAATCTTGTGTTGCATGTAAGCGAGTGGTACATAAAAAAGTGGATTTTTTGGCTGCCTAGTTGCCTAGGTGCATGCTTTCATCCTGTCCTCAATGTGTCAAGATAGTAACCTGGCTGCTAGCTGCATGGGAATCAATGTCTCTTAAATGAGAGAACATCTCTTGGCAAAATAAATCCGTCCTCAGTGCTTGTGTTCTGGCACGCTCCATCTTGACATTTGATGCTTTAGATCTCTTCACTTATTTTCACCACAGTTACGCAATATGAATTAGGAAGACTGCTGTCTAGGTTCTGCTTGATTAATGACATGACATTTATTTGATAAGAAAATCTACGCAAACACATTCACGCGGTTCTGTATCTGTTTGCGGGTGCAGAATGTGTTGATCATTTGTGGTGAATGCAAGACTGCAGAGAGGGAGAGAAAGACCTGGAACTGGAGCCCTTGGCAGATTCTGCTATGCACACAAAGGCCAGACCCCTAGAAACTGCAAGTGTTATTG
The DNA here is from genome assembly GCA_037974445.1 of Brycinus macrolepidotus. Classification (NCBI taxonomy): domain Eukaryota; kingdom Metazoa; phylum Chordata; class Actinopteri; order Characiformes; family Alestidae; genus Brycinus; species Brycinus macrolepidotus. The sequence continues at coordinate 24,849,369 of JBBPCZ010000136.1, read as the reverse complement.
GCATCCAACGCTGAGCTTTCCACAACCTTGAGTTTGATGCTGCATATTACTGTGACATGATAACAGAATCAGGTTTGTTTTAGACAGAATGCAGAGGTAACTGCACCAGTCAAAAGTTATTAGAGCAGATAAAAATTAGTGCCTAGCCACTCATGCCCGTAAGGAATAATGGCAACGATACGTTACAACTACCATATGGTCAAGGAGCTGTCTCACTCAAGGGGCAGGACAGTGAATAAAACAGGAGAGAAAAACAGAAAAGTTGGGATGGTGAGAAGAGGACCCAAGGAATTTCAGAGCATTATTTTTTTTCTATGACGGTATAACTCATGCACTGGGAGCATAAGATTAGTTTGTTTATTTTAAGAACAATGACCATAATCAGTCAAATTTGACCTTGTTTTAATTCATTTATGGCTCGAAACAAGTGCAAAGAGCCACTCATCAGGTTGAGATGAAAAGGGAGGAAAGGGAGAAGGCATCAGGACAGATAAGAGCTTTGGTGAGATAAAAGGGGATGTGAACCGCAAAAATGGTATCTAGGTAAGTGAAATCACCCTAAATCTAGTCGATATATCTATTTTTTTTTATTTTGATGTTGTTAAAAAGTCAAAAGATTATTTTACTTCTTTCTAGTCTACTTAGGTTCGTACCCTGGCCAGTCATTTTGCTTGTTTTACGTACTATGTTTTGAAACAAACAAAATCATTTGCCAAAGGAATAAGACAGTAAAACACATCAAGAAATAAGTTGAATAATATTCTCACAACGAGCTCACAACAGAACATGAATTGATTTTCTTTTGCCAATTGTATGACACATACAAGAAATGAGTAGCCTGAAATTAATTTGGAATTTGGGAGCAGAGACTGTTGAAGAGAAAACTCAGACGTTATGTCTTGGTCTGGTCCAAGATCCAGAGAGACTCAGTGTAAGGATGCCAGAGCTGTGGGGGTTTCCAAGCTGAAGACTGTAGTAGGAGCCCCAGGATTGGAGAAGCACAGCAGTGACTAGGAACAGAAACAGGTTGGCCCAGAATAGGAGGCTGCTAGAGTGGCATGGATACAAAAATTCATTTGTAGGATGACAGACAAGAAGAGTTGATACAAGCAAAGTGCAGGTAGCTGGAGAAGACTGAGAAGACTTTGCCACTTCACAATACACAGTACACATACACACACTGATATGTTGGAGCTTTGCAGGGAAGGGTGTTTCAGACATGGCAGTTCTCCCATATTCCAGCTCACGTAAACTACAGACAAAAAAATACATATAGAGACATGACTGAACTGAAGTAAATCAAGAAAGAATGTGACTGGGCGTTTAAATCACAGGAATTTATCCCTTGTACAACCCCGCAGAAGGCTCGTGAGGTCTTTTTTTATTTTTAGAAACATTCTCTTCTGTTCGTCTGTCCCACACATTAAAACCCAGCTGGTGTGTGCCCAGATCATTGACTCATAGACCCTCTGTTAAAAATGGTGCTGGATTATCAAGCGAGGAGGCCAAAGCTCTAGCGAGGCAATTTAATTAGCACAGACGTGAGACAGATCCAGCAGTGTCGAGTTTTAGCACTCCATCTCCTCATGTTAGTCCCGCTGCTTTGAAGATCTGAAAAATCCTCTTCTTCTGACAGCCTTATATTTTTTCACCAGCTCCTGCATTATGATTGGCTAGTGGTTGTTACAAGCAGTTTGCCAATTTAACAGTTGGGAAGTCATTCACATAACTGCAGTAAGCAAAAAAAAAAGTGGAACCCAATAGGGGACACATTTGTGCCACACTCTAAACTCAGCTGGTGTGTGCCCAGATCAGTGGTTCCCAAACCAGTTTTGGAGTACCCCTTGCCCTGCACATTTTAGTGCTTACACACCCACTTCAACTCGAGAACAGCTGAGTAATTAACTGATTAGTTGGACCAGGTGTGTTGGGAGCAGGGAAAACAGATCATTGGCCTAGATCATTGACTCTTAGGCCCTCTGAAAAAATGGAACAGGGTTATCAACAAAGAAGGCCAAACCTCTAGCAATGCTCTTCATTTAGACATGAGACTGAGATTAATCCTTGCGTTCTTGAGTTCTATTAGCATGTGGCAAAGCCAGTAGTAGGGAAACCGTGACAGAATTTGGTACTTCAGCAAAGAGGAAAGCAAAATACTGGTGTACAACAAGGCTGTCCCACCATTATTTAATAAATCTAAATTTTTTATAATTCTTTTTTTTTTTTTTTAATCAGTCCCTAACTCCCTTAAAGTGGGGCCCTTGTCTACTTAGCCAGGGAGTGTTGCTTGGATTTTCTTTATAGTTCCTTTATACAGTTACTTCATAGGAGTGTAAACTGCTATGTAAGCAGGAAAAGCAGTGTACACTCCTATGTGTAATAAACACTAACTATCCCTAAATATGCTGCAAATATCCAATTTGAATAATTTTGTGGCTTTTTGTGACCAAAAAAAGAAAGGAAAAAAAAAAACAGAAAACAATAAAGAGAAGTTAACTATTTTATTAGCCTGGTGATATTCCAGCTGGCATAGACGTAAGCCAATCAGAACTCTGCCCCCAACACTAATTCGTGACTGTGCATTACATAGACATCAGATTCATATTATTAGTGACTGTAAATTGCACCATAGTAGGCAGTATAAAGGTTCGTCCAGGGATGGTGTCCTGGCCAGTGAAGAGACAGAGAAAGGTGACGATGAGGCAGAATTTGTGCCAAAGAGAAGAGGCTGACTTGGAGCAAAAGAACATACATTGCAAAGTAACAGCCTTGCAACTGCTTGGGATACCACTGCAACCGTCTAGTGATCTCCTGGCAATACTAAGGAAGTGTTAAAACTGTGCAATCACTCTGCATTTTCTTAAGGAAATGTACTTTTCCAGTTCTTTATTCTTCTCCATAGAAGGTGGGCCACCTCATGAATAAAACATCCAGCACTGCGAGCAATAAAGGCATGCCGACAAACATATTAATAGCACATTTACATTTCACCGTGACTCTGCCCTCAATGGTGCGAGTCCAGCAATTAAAGCTCAAATGACTTATTTAGAAAAGTAGGCACAACTCACTGCCGACCACTCTGGGTTGGAGCTGCCTATAATAGAGACCAGGCTGGAACACACTTGAATCAATATTTATGATGGCACAAAATGATATGAGACTCTCCAGGTGCCCAGAGATGGAATCCTGACCACTCTCCTCTCCTCTGCTACTGAACTAAAGAAATGTGGTGGCTTTTAAAAAGTCATGACCTCTGTTAAGCTGCTAATGTGAAGTGGTTTAGGGTGAGAGATGAAGCAAAATCTGTGTGATGAATGAATACCATCTAGAACCATTTTTTAACGTAGTCTCCTCTCATGGATCTCCACTGTGGGCAAAGATAATGCCCTGTCCACAACAAAACCAGACCACTACCATCAGAAGCAATAGAGCTGTGTACAATAATATTACACATAAAAGAAATGGTACATTTAACTACATTCAGGGCTGAACTGGTAAAAAAAACCTTCGTGCACCCCCTTAACTCCATGTTTTCCTTACTTATGCTTTAACCTCTGACTTTTCTTTGACAGGATCTGTTAAGGTGTGTAACTTAGCTGGCAGTAACTTGGTTGAATAGCGGATGTTGATTTAAGTATAATTTTTCAGGTTTGAAGAACAGCTGTGGACTACTTGAGCACTGATGTACGTCGCTCTGGATCAAAGCGTCTGCTAAATGCCGTAAATGTAAATGTAAAGAACAAAACAGAAACTAATAGAATTGCAGACAAATAGTTTTTGGCATTATTTTTATTTATTAATTCATCAGTTTATTTATTTATTTATTTTGATTATGTTTTGCACAACATTCTGATTAATTATTCATGTCTTGCCTCCAAACTCATGTTTTTGGATCAAGATTTATAACTTCATTTAGTGTTTGCAGGGCATGTATATGTTCTTTTTTTGTTTTGCTTTGGGGTTTTTTTAGGTTACAGATTCCTTAAGTTTTTAACCAAAGAGCAACCTCCTATGAATTATTATGGACTATTTAAAAGCTAAATATGTAAAGTAAAATTAAAAATGGCCTAATGTGTCTGTGTGTGTGTATGTGTGTGTGTGTGTATGTTTTAATCAATGCAAGCATGATAGCTTCACAGCTTTACAGTATAGCCTGTGTAAAAAGAATGGAATGTTAGTTGTAACCAGTTTAGGAACTTTTTGCTGGGGTTGGAACACAAGAACACTAAAGTTAAAATGTTTGTTCTGCTCAGAGAGAAACAACTGATTTTATATTCTTTTTTTTGTGGCTTCATTATCTTATGCCATTTTTAGTCACTGTGGTAAGTTATATGCTTCTGATTGTATTTAAATTGTTACATCAGGGGTGCAGATCAGGTCACACGGGTGTGGGGGAGGAGCATCAGGAGGCTATAGCCTACAGACAGCAATTCCAACCTAAAAGGTAGTAAACAAAATGTGCCTTCAGTCACTATACTATTAGGCTAATATGCTTTCAGAACTGCTGTTCAAAATGATGCTATTGTACAAACTTTTTTAACTGAGTAGGCAAAAACACACGAGCAAACTGAAGGGAGACACTTTTTCTGACAAGCTAATGTATTTGGATGCTAGACTATAATCACAAAATATTGCTGAAAAGGAAAGGTAAGCCATTTAGTCTGCATTTACTTTGGTTGGTAAAAGTGACCCAGCTTTTTTGCTCAAGTGACACAGATCAGATATGTATTATGAACGTGTAAAATCGCATGGAATCGGATATTCTCATGTGGAAATAAATCCAATATCAATCAGACTTTTTTGCATGTTAATGATATAAAATGTTGCTTTCACATGCACCAGAAATCAGAGAGGATTGGGGTGATTTGCTTAAATGGATGATGCATCGCCTGGCCTGGCAAAAGTTGCAGATTATCATGCCTAATGATGCTTTTCCTGTGCAAAACAGATGTGCCAGTGTACAATAAGCATCTTCTGTTTCAAGCCACAAAGTCTGACTCCAAATAGTTTATGCACTGGGATTGCCTGCTGAAACAAACACACTATCCTCGTATGCGAGAGCTGCTGATGACTGTTGATGACTGCACATGTTGAATGTTTCTCTCCACTTTTGAAAGCTGCCGACTCACTTATCCTGGTCAAAGATTTCAGTAACACAATCCCACCAATCTTAAGTCCTCTCCCACATCCACACATCCCTCTGAACAGACATAGCGGCAATCACTGCTTCATACACCCAGACTGCAATAAGGGCTCTCCTCTTTCGTCTCCATCTTAAAATGTGACCAATATTTTGCAGAAAGCAATAGCTTGCTGCCTATCCTGGGGCCAACAGGGCAGGTGCGAGGCAAGGACTCACCCTGGGCGAGGTGCCAGCCCACCATCGGGCACATACACCATTCACTAACACCTAAAGTTAATTTAGAATCCCCAATTCACCTGACGCACGTGTCTTTGGACTGTGGGAGAAACCGGAGACCCTGGAGGAAACCCACGCCACCACGAGGAGAACATGCAAACTCCAGACACACAAGGCCAGGACCCAGATTTGAACCCCCAACCCTGGAGGTATGAGGAACAGCGCTACCCACTGCGCCACTGTGGGGCCGCATCAAGACATTTCATGGAAAATCCACTCTCGAATATATGTGTTCAATAATAGTGTTCAATAATATTGGCTATTTACTTTTCTCTCTAACTATCCCATGATTCACCAGGTTCTCTCATGTAACTTCAAAAAGAGCAAAATGCTGGCTAGTATCTGTAAAAGACATCCCTAAAACCTCTCTCAGCCTGCATCCACGTCTTGCCAGTGTGGTCTAAGACACAGTATGACTTACATTTACATTTACGTTTACAGCATTTAGCAGACGCTCTTATCCAGAGTGACGTACATCAGTGCCCATTAGTCCACATCTGTTCTTCAGACCTGAAAAGCAATACAACCTAATACAACATCCGCTATTCAACCAAGTTACTGCCAACTTAGTTACACACCTTAACAGATCCTGTCAAAGAAAAGTCAGAGGTTAAAGTATGGAAAACATGGAGTTAAGAGGATAAGTGCCTGAAGGGTTTTTTTTTCTTTTTTTCTTTTTTGACTTCCTTTGAGCTATAAAAATGAACAAATCAGTTTTAATAGTTTAACCATTTATTATACTCTGAGTAAAATAAATGTAATATTACTATGTTATTTTCCACTTACCTGAGATATTAGGCTTACATTATCTGTACAAAACACCACCTGTGTTATGGTGTATGTCGTAGGACATTCGCAGAGCATAGCATCAGGTTTCAAACGTCAGACAAAGGCTTTGGGTCACAAATAAACACTGTCAGAAGAAACAGCCAAGGACTAAAACACATCAGGATAAGCAGTCAAAGACACAGTGTCCTCTGACAAAAAGTTTGTGTGACATTTGTTGTTCATTAGATAAATCACAGTTTTGTGGGCAAATTAAATATGACAGAATACTACGACCACAGAATACTACAAAACACAAAGAGGATTCTATTAGCAGAACAAGCCAAGCACCATCAGGGTCATTCTTGTTGTGGTAAAGGTTAGTGTATTGTGTGTAGCATAACAACGATGCATCACCTTTAATAAGTCAAGTAATACCAGTTTTCACACAATAAAGGTGCCTTTTCAATAATAAGCTGAGCCTGCATGGAGTAGGTATACAGCCTGATGAATATTAAGTTTGCCCATTCATATTTTATCAGCGATGACATACATATTTTATGTCCATCTCAGCAAATAAATAGATAACGTGGCTCAGAGATTTAACAGAACATTAGTTATTCATACACTAATTTTGACCACACTGTGTTCAATCGTCTGCTTGTATGATGAAGTAACTTCTTTCTTTTAAGCCATAAATTAATTAGTCTTAATATGAGTGGCTAAAAGAATGTAAATTCTGGGATTATTCTGTATGTAGACAGAAGCTGCATATGAAGTAGGTTACCAACTGCTTTGATGAAGGACCTGGCTTGCTAGAACCATTCAACGGCATGATATTAATCAAGTTCTGCTGGTTGACCAAAAACTTACATAGGTAGGATACTGTAACAAGGCCTTGATCCCCACCCTCCTTCAAAAAAACACACAAATCGAGGATAGCATGCTTGCAGGCCATTTTTCATTAGAACGAGCCCATCCTGGTCTGAAGCTGACAGAGGTGGAGCTCACAACTGGGACCAATTTCCCCATCTCCCTCTCCTGAGGCCTGGTTCATTATTCTTAGCCCAGAGAACACCACAGGCTGGGGGAATTCATGTGAAGATGCACACACACAGCTCTTTCCAGCAGCACACACTGCTGCGGCCCAGAGATTGGCGGCTCAGGCTCTATAAGAAGTCCTGGTGCTTAGAGCATGTCTCTTCTCTTCCTCAGCAAAGGCCAGGTCTATTTGGTTTTAGTTGTGCATCATAGGAGCATGATAAAAAAAGAGGTTTTGGGGAAAGAGAAAAGAATGGAGTAAATGAGGAAAGTGTGTAAATGCTCATAATTCACAAGCTAATGCTAGAGTACTACTTCCACACTAGGAAATTTAAAGCATTAAAGGATCTATAGGTCCACTTATGACATTTTTTTAAACCTCTTTTTATCCATTAGAATTAAACAGCTGTTTTTGTTATTGTGCCTTCATGACCGATAAATGTAAATGACTGCCGTGTATTCAGAAAGCAGTCCAGCCCTGAAACACCTTATAACTTCAGTTTCAGTAAGATAAGATAAGATAAGATAAACCTTTATTAGTCCCACAAGTGGGAAATTTGCATTGTCAAGGCAGAAGGTGGACAGTACTAGGGGTGGGAATCGAAACCCGGTTCCGATTTAGAACCGGTTCTAATTTTGCGAAGCACCGGAATCGTTCACCTC
>JBBPCZ010000136.1:24818169-24839884 GCA_037974445.1 Brycinus macrolepidotus | reverse complement strand
GGAATCGATAATGGAACCGATAAGGAATCGAATCGAAAAGAAGAATCGATAATGGCATCGACATCGATAATTTCTTATCGGTTCCCATTCCTAGACGGTACACAGGTAAGAATGAGTGAGGCTAAACTTCTGTAGTAGTAATAGGTGGACATATGTGAGTTTATGTGACAGCACAGTAACAATGAATTCAAAACAAGCTTTTCTGCTGCTTCAGTTCCATATGTGAACTAAGCTTTCCATGATAGGAGCCCTTTAAAGAAAGTATGTGTGTTCAGGTATTTAGGTATTCTTCAACATGCACACTAAAAAAGAATCATTTTTCTTATTGCAGTCAACCAAAAAGAATAAATAAAAATAGCTGGTGCATGGATAAAGCAATAAAAAAAGCAATAAGCCAGCTGAATATGTAAACATCTAAGCAAACAACAAAACAGCGAGGGCGAGCGAGACCTTGCCGTACATTAACAGCTGCCTGATTGGCATCTAGCAGGGCACAAACATACACATCAGGCAGAGCTGTGTGAAGCTGAGAGTGAAAATCAGACTGCTGAGTAGAAACAGGCACTTCCCACAGCAGCATACAATGTAAATCACATATGCAAAGATGGCAGAACCCCACTGCAGTGAACTGTTTTTTTCAGGAATACTGTAATGTTTGCACACACCGTACTGCATCACTCTGCTATCTTTGCATAACTCAGTTGTGTACAGTCACTATGCTATACCTCCACATCTCTTTTATCTGTATTTAAGACATATTGTGTGTATATCTTACTATATATTGCTTATTGTGGCAGTACACACACACACACACACACACTCACAGAGCTATGCAGAATCCAGATAACACCAACACTGTTGGGGTCAGTAAAAGAATCTTCAATCTTCGGGTGAAATCCAGGGCCTGAAGGAGACCCTGCATTCATTGTCAAGCACTGTCTGAGAGACACAGTCTTTAAATAAGACATTAGCACTCTGCAGACTTAGGCGGTTCACCTTGGATTATGGGCTTTTCAAATGTGAATTGCAATTATGTGTGGGAATCAAGGCTTTCCAGATGTAGACAAACATCTTATGGTATATAGCAGATGTGCAAAAACTCGTCTCTACTGGCCTGGAAGAGGGGTGAAATCATTTCTTATTTGAGGCAAATCCTTGGTGACCTCTTGTCAATACAGATGCATGTCATTTCATCAGTGTTCCCCCCGCCCCATAACTGGAAATATCTTTTCATATCAGCTGTGGTGACAGTAAGTAGTAGTATTAGATAGATGTGTATTGAGCGATGTATAGAAAGGTCAAAAGGTTAAGGGAATGTGGTAAAATGTCAGAGATGATCAGTGTTGGTGATGCCAGTGCTGTCAGGCCCTCATGTATAACAAACTAAGGTGTATCTTCCAGGTGCTTAAATGTAAATCATCAAATGCCCCCTGAAATGAAAGCACAATATGGAAAGTGCATATGGAATGAGATGGTTGATGGAATATCATGCAGGAATGTGTGAACATGCTAGAGTGTGGTGTGTGCGTGTGTGTATGTGTGTGTGTTTGTGTGTGTGTGTACGTGTGACTTCCTACCGATGCAGAAAATAAGACTGTAAAAGAAAGAGGGTGATAAATAGCGGCACAGTGTTTATTGGCTGTTTGTCGGAGACGCTTGTTTTCACCTCAGTGAAATGAACGCAATTGAGAAAGAGAAAGAGAGAGAGCGTGAGAGAGGGACGGAGATAGTGTGTGTGAGAGGGAGAGAGAGAGAGAGGCAGTGGTATTAGCATTCTGCTGTTGCACTGGCTGCACTTTGTCAGGAGCAGCTCTCTAATGGAGGATAAACGTCCTGTTTTCATGACCTGCTCTCTCCATTCCCCTGCAGGGAGACACTGCCATCTTTGGGCAGCAGAGGAGGAGAAGCCTTCTCTCTCTCTCTCTCTCTCTCTCTCTCTCTCTCACTCTCCCTCTGTGTGTGTGTGTGTGTGTGTTTCTCTCTCTCTCTTACTGTCTCACTCTTTCTTTCTCTGTTTCACTCTGTCTTGTTGCCTGTGTTACTCTTTCTCTCTTTCTCTCCCTTTTGGTTTCACTGTCTCTATGTGTTTTGGTGTCTCTCACCTGTCTCACTTTTTCTCTATCCTCTCTCTGTCTCACTCTCTCTCAATATCAGTCTCTTTCAATGGGTCACACTCTTTTCCTTTTTTCTCTCTGACTGTCTTTCTCTTGCTCTTTCAAGTTCTCTCTCTCTCTCTCTCTCTCTCTCTCTCTCTCTCTCTCTCTCTATCACTAAGGTTAATAACTCAATAATAAGCTTAAGGTTCAAGAGATTAATCCTTTCAGTTCCATCCATACACTAATTACAAATTGGTATCGTGTTCTTGATTTTCAACTCTGTGCGTTAATTTACATTCTTTCGGATTTCAGCTACAGTTTTTAACTCAACACATATCTTCAAATCTATGGACCCTTAATGAGGAATTAAAGTCAGCTTTACAAACATAAAGACAATCTATGTTACAAAACCAGTTACCCGCAGCTTACAGTTTTCTCCTCCTCTCCTATTCCAGCATACCACACTTTAGGATAACCCAGCTAGAACATTTCAGCTTTTAGGGTCATTATATATATTTCCTGAAACTTGTGCATTCATCACTAAATTCATGTTGTACACTTCTGCCAATAACCCCCAGCATGGGGTTTTGGGGGACATTTGGGACAGTTAAAGAATAAAGCAACTAATATAAATAATCTGAGCTTTTAGTTTAAGCAAACCATAAATATTATTGAAAAAGCAGAGATAATGATCCATGCATAAAACAATGATAATGTTTATACCAACTTTATTAGCTAGCAGACCCAGTCCTTTAGGAATTGTAATTAATTTAAGGCACCCATCTGGAGTTTTGGGCAGCTCATAAAAATATCTTGCAAAATTGAAAAAGCAGTGTAATAATAGTAGTTATTAAAACCAACTTTGCATAAATTTCCTGGCAAGAAAGTATTTGCATGAATCATTATCTCTACTTTTTGAATGATCATCTAGCTGGATAGAAGTGATGACTAATTTAACTTCTGGTTTGAAGTGGGAATAGACCAGGCAAATCAGGCTGCTGTCATTTTAACCTTAAAGTCAACCAGAAATCAAAACTGACCTTTTTTTAACCTTGTCAGTTCATGTCTCTGGTCACTTGAAACATGATTCATTGTGTCACACCATTAAAAAGACAAGTTATGTTATAACATACCTTTTAATATTCTTTTTTTTTTTCCTTTTTTGTATTTTAATGTAATCACAATTGCATTTTATTTCATGCTTTTCACTTTATGATAAATAAACTCCTTGAGGTTGATGGCAAATACAATTAAGTACACTTAAGTTTTTGTATTTTGTGTGTGTGTGTTTTTTTTATCTTGAATATTTGCCCACGTTTCTGCCCAATTTGGTCATAGCCAATATCCACGCGCTAGTTAGGTCTCCCCATCACACAATGCTACCAACATTGGGAGGGGGAGGGGTAGCGCATGTTTCTTCCGAGACAGCCATTACAACTGCCAATGTCATTGTACAGCTCAATACTATTGGAGGGGAACAGTAACTGCCAAGCTAAACGATAATGACACTAGCTAGCTGAGTGATGTGGGAGAAGGATGGCAAATGTGCTTTTTGGTTCTCCTGGCCAAGATGGCTGACACCAGCAGAGATCGAACATGTCCTGATGATAAGGCCTACACTTAGACAGTTGTACCACTTGCTTCTGTTGATGTCATTTTTAGCTGCCAATATCTGAAATTTATTGTAGCTTTGCGTGTGCTCAGAATCAAGCACAATCAAGATCAAATGCTGTGAACAGGCTACTGATTATAATACTGACTAGACAGCAAATGTTAGACTAAACTGCACTGTGGTTTGCCTGCACTCTTCTCCGCCCCCACAGGTGATGGGGCTTCATGGGCCTTTTTGCCTGGGGCTCCCCAGTCTTGGGTTGTCACAGAACATATGACATGCCACCCCTGTGATCAGAAGGTTGTGGGTTTGAACCCTAGGACTGCTAGTGGCACCACTGAGGTACCCTTGAGCAAGGTACCGTCCCCACACACTGGCTGCCTGCTGCTTCAGTTGGTGAATGGATTAAATGCAAAGAACAATTTCAAGTCTGTTTGCACTGTGGTGTGTTCACGTATGACAAATGGACACTTTACACACTTACATTTATTTGTACAGAGATTCATTAGTTTGGTAAATTGGTAATTTCATTCTGATTCTGATTTTAGGGATATTTCATAGGGAAACATCTTGTCTTGGGCTGAGTCCCCTGGTCTCTGCCAGTCTAGACAGATCACAGACTATTCGATGAAGGAACAAATCATTTCAGGGAATGGACTGTAAGGACTGTAAAGCCTCACTGTGACAGATTCAGATTCCTGTTAAATCTACAATATTTTTTGAATATGCCTTCTGTAATGTTCTCAGGCACAAAGCATTCAAACAAGGGAGTGCCAGTCAAGCTGTCTGCCAATCCTCTGGTTAGTCTAGCACAGCTCTCTGATGAGTGAAAGGCAGCATTTATGACTGCAGTCACAGGGCCTTTTCATCTGGAATAAAGAAACCTTAACCATGGCAGCTTGTTTGTGAAGGATGTCGTTCGTTCCTTTGATGGTCTTTGATTTACCAAATCCACGTTGCTTTGAGATCATGGTAAAATGCAAGACATCTCTGACAAATATGAGTTCTGTAGTGTTACTCTTGACAACTTTTACACTCCTTTGTTTGCCACCTGAACAATAAAACCTGATGCTTCACTGGCAAACTGTTATTTTGGTGAGAAGAGTTAATGAAGGCCTGGTTATGTATTCTTGTTATAATGTAAATTAGTGCTTTTGTGAGCTGTCTTGTGTTTTTGTCACAGCTTATAACATCAGGCAATCACAGACTACATTTAAATTGGCTTTCACAGACACATTTGCATTCAGACATTTGGGTTGTGAACTGTTTCTAATAGACTAGGGTTCAAAAGTTCAGAAATCACATGCTATATTAACACTTTTTGTTATTTTATATACAACAATAACTAGTACAATATTGATTTAAATATTACAAACCAGTCACCAACAGGTACCTTAAGATAACACTTTAGGATATAATGGTAAATAATATTCTATATTGATCTGTTCATTTGTGTATTTGGCCAAGTTTTCTCCCTCAGTGGTTGTTTTCTTCTTTTGAAATACGATGAATTCTGGATGTTACTTTTATTGTAAGATCATTTTAGATGCTATACAAATATCTCAGTTACTTTACAGTCTTCTAAAGCTCTAGTCATCATACTAGACACTGACACGGTCTAAATTTTAATTTACAGCTGAGTGTCCTATTCATTATTTTATACTTGTGAAGTTACACAGAAGTCACCTATGAGAATCATTTTCTATCCTTGTCCACAACCAAACTGACTTTATATTATTGAAAATGTTCAGCACATTTTTGCGTTTTCCGTACTCTTCCTTATTCACACTTGATCCAGCCAACAAGGAGCTTGTAAACAACTTAGTGAGTTGAATCAGGTGTGGTAGATTAAAAAAGCAAAAACATGTTAATAGCATGGAGTCACCAGGACTGTAATACAAACAAGTCATTTGACACCGAAAGCATCTGATCCCGTTTACGCCTGGTCACTTCATGTGACTAGTATTGGCATTACATCCTGATGCACAGTGGTGGGTGGAGTGGCTGGTTGATGAATGTGTCTTGGAGAGATGGATGCATCCCTCTCAAAGTGGTTTGAGTGAGCAAATGTATATCTGTATCTATATCTTTGGTGCGATTACACTTACATTTTCATGTGGCTTGGTCTCCATATATAATCCTGAAACTCGAGATGCATGAAGTGACCAGCTGTAAACGGGGTCTTTGTTGGCAAAAGTATACAAACCTATGAACTAATGTGATATCCTTAAGCAGCAATGGTTTCAGCCAAGTGTTTCCTGTTACTGTAATGGATGATCCCACATGCTGAGGGATTTTATCCTATTCTTTCTTTTAGAACTGCATGTTGGTATGCTGTCTTGCATGAACACAAGTCATTTTAGATTATTTATTGTACATTTATTATTAAATTTGACAAAATGTAAACAGTAAACTGATACATAACACTATATATGCATAAATACTGAATGAATCCATTTCTTTCTCTGACAATCATAGATCTCTCTCTGTCTCTCTCTCTCTCTCTCTCTCACTCTCTCTCTCTCTGTCAGTCAGAATGATACAAAAACAGCAGTGTCAGAGGAGTGCTAATTGACAAGCAAATCCTTTCATCCTCTGTAGATCCGATACATCTAAGGAAAACACTCTGTTAATCTTTTCTGTATTCCTGCGCTGTATGTGTTTGCACTTGTGTATATTGGGCCAAGGGTGCCTTTCACTATGAGTCTGCCAGTGTGCTAATGCATTTGTGTGTGTGTGTGTGTGTGTGTGTGTGTCTGTGTGTGTCTGTGTGTGTGTATGTGTGTATGAGAGGGACATGCAGCTGATGTCTCCTTGCCATGTGCATGCCCTTTGTAGTTTCTGAGAGTGAGTGAGTGGCTGTGAAGATGTCACTTCTTATTCCTCCCCCTCTATTGGTCAGAGAGCCTCTGGATGAGATACAGACTGTCTTCCGCAAACAGCCTGGGGTGCATACACATCCACTGGTGTATGTATACACACGCACACACACACAAACAAACATTTTTGTCTTAAATATGACTCTGCACCATCCATTCAAGTCATCCACCAATGCATCTCTGACTGCCAAGTCTTTGGGATTCCACTACAAAATCACTGCGCTCTCAAGCCATACGGGTGTTAAAAACAATATGTAGTTGTGTGTTTAAAAAAAAACAACACATTACATTTTACTTTTTAGACGGTCATTGTGTTCCCAGGGTGCTTTTCCACTGCACAATCGAAACAAGAACAGACCCAAATGAGAACCAGCAGATACACTGGTTCTAGATTATTTTCTTGATTTCTAATTTGGCCAACTAGTCTGCTCACTAATCATCTTCAAGCCAACCTAAAATCAAAATAGATTTTTTTACCTTGTTAGTTCGTGACCTTGGTCATGTTAAGCACAATTCATTACACTGTCTTATTCAAAACACAAAAATTGGTTACATTTTATTTTGATGGTTCTCTTTAGATTATCCACAGAGACTATAATTGCTAACAACCTATCTGGTGAAACTCAGTGGATTATCAACAGTTTTGGGTTTAGCTTTAGGATTAGGATTAGATTTCAGTTTTGGGTTAAGGTTAAGGTTAGGTTTAGGGTTGGCTTTCATAGAATCTTTAATTTTCAACTTAACGTTAACATTTAAAGACAAGATGAGCATCTACAAAGCATCAACAGAGGACCATTCAAATAAAGTATTACCCAAAAATCTTGTTTCTCAGCAATCTTTGGTCGAAGTGTAGGGATTTCCTTCAGCAACAAAGTGATTGTCTTCACTTAACAGTTATTTCAGTTAATTTGCGCTGCAGCTGTACATGTTAACAAGAGGTCATTAAAGGGTCATCATCATTTGTCTCATTTTAGAGAATTTTTATCTATGTTGTGAGGCAACAGCTGATGAAGGGAGACATGTGTACACACGCACACACACAAACAGACAGTGTTGCACAGGATGAATACTTATTTTCACTTATGAAATCAACCAAACCCTGATTCTCCATACTCACCCCATACTCGCAACCATTTTCTTTTTATAAAATTGAATTAAAATGAAATATCTTCTTTTCTATTTATTAACACAAAGGTGTCAGAGTATTTCGAATCTGCCCTTTGACAGAATTTTTCTACTTGTGTCAATGAGCTACAAGTAAGAAATAATTCACATCAAATGATGCCTCTTTTCCTACTTCTATGGGTTAACAGACCAGTTTTGGTATTAGAAATCGAGAGGCTCTTAGAATAAAACAGCCATCATCATTAGCCACTCAGACTGCTGGCCTCTTCTTGATCCACTCAGACACTCAGGCATTAGTCCAGGAGTCTGGCTCTTTGAGTTGCAACGCAACATCCAGCGAGCCTCCCCTGGGATGGCGCAAAACAAATCGCCTCCATCTCTGCAGGTGACACAAGCGGCCGCCACGGTAACACACACCAGCGGAGTGTGAATCTGTGGGTCAAGACCTTGTTATTTTAAAGGCACTGTTCATTTGAGAGCATCTAAACCTCCTTTACCGCGAGGCGGAATGAAGCTTTCCCCTGGAGGACTGGAGAGGCGGTGAAGCTTCTACCTCCCGGGATTTGCACGTCTCCACTTTCATGGACGACCAGGCTGCACTGAACTACTTTATCCAGTGTAAAAATACCCAGCTCCTCCCCAGATTCCCCACAACTTCTGTCACACTTCAGAGTGCGTTGTGATGAGTCTTGCCCTTCTCTAGCGGGACAGCGAGTTGAAAAAGGAATGCATAAAGATTCGGAAACCTTTAAGTCTGTTCGACTCTTGTTTATGAACAGCAAAGGCTCATAAACAGAATATCAACAAACAAGGGGGGGGGGGGGAGTTGACGCGGGAGGCTTGCTTTTTTCAACAACATTTTTTTGTAGAGGTGTCAACCTCTCGCTGTGTCTCAGGGAAGCTCTAACCAAGCTCACACTCTCATGCACTCACTGTAGGAGTCTCTCCTGGTATGTTGTCTTTTATAAAGCAAAGTTATTACATTTTGCAAACATTCTTTAAAAACTACACATCTCATTTACAAAAATGCTTCTTTCATGATGGAAAAACACATTTTGAACACAAGATAAACATCACAACAATGATAGAAACATTGAATACTTTTTTTTAATTCAGTGACTTTGTGTGAAACTCACTCTTCTAACCCACAGCTGGAGAAAAAAAAGGGGAACAAACAGCACTTTTCCACCATTTCTCTCAACCATAGCAGTTCCCCAGAAATAGTTTAGCACTATTTGGCTCCACTAATTATTTTTTCACTGTTATTCTGTCACAGTTTGTTGTCAGTTACAGCAGTTAACGTTGTTGTGATCAGTAATGAATCAGTAGTTCTAGTGAAAGTAGCCATAGTTAGATAGTAGTTACATAAGAGATTTGTAAGATCAAGTCAAGTTAGGTTAGGTCAATTAAAGTAGGTGTTTATTGTCATTTTAACGATATACACATCACTCATTGAAATGAAACTTCGTTTCCCCAGATCCATGGTGCAACACAAAGAACAAAAATAGAACACAAGACTGTACAAGACTACACAAGTGGGGGCAGGACAGGACTGCAAGAGAGAGTGCAAAAAAACACAAGAGTAACAGTACAATAATTTACAGGAGAAGACAGCATACAGTGAAGCTGACAGGAGCAGTTACAGTTACTTGAATGAATACAGTATGATTAATCAATAATTATTGTTTCATTAATAGTACTGATTTAGGTGTTCATGCAGCACTACTTATTGGTTCCTGCTTAGTTTCTGCACAGTTACCTACTAACTATGATAGAAAACACTTCTGTATAGGATGCATGTGTCCTCCCTTGTTCTGAAAGCCTCCTCTCTCCTCCCTCCTCTGTTCTTCTGAGCCCACTGATGATCCGTGATTGATGATGAAAGAAATGAAACATCCTTAAAGATGGTAGGGCACAATTGATTTTTGGACCATGGACTGAAGGATGGAGGAGAGAGGGGGTAGTCAAGGCCTTTTTAAACATTACTAAATGAGCTTACTCAAGAAATAAAGGCAACTTTTCATTTTTAAATGCATTTTGTTGAAATACCTTGGTTTAAAGTGAACTTTCAGCGTTGGGACCATTCCACCCTTGTTACCAAAGACTCTTACAGACTCTTCATGATATGTATGGAATAAGTCACCTGAGCATGCTGATAAATCTCTTTTTGGCAAAAGAGAATTTGGGAAAAGTAAACCAGTCGTGTTACGGACACTGACAAGACTAGGCTTCTTAGAAAGAAAGCACAGATTTAGGTTCCCTGGGGCTTTAAAGAATCGTCTACTGGACATTTCTTTAGGAAGCAGGGTGCGGTTCCTCTATGGCATCACACCAGAGGACCTTTTTTGTCTTTTCCATTGAAGTTGTTTGCAGAGGCACTGACCTCTCGCTGTGTATTTAGAAGCTCCAACCAAACCCAGACCTTCATATGCTGTACCAGTCTCTCCCACCATGTGGCCATTTCCATTCTCTTACACTTCTCAGATAAAGAGAGAAAAGAAAACTTGACGAAGAGAAGTGTTAGATGACTTTCTTTCTTTTTTATCTCTTGTTCTTGCTTCAGTTTTCTCCTGTGGTTAAAGGAACTGAGATAGAGATAGTGAGAGAGAGAGAGAGAGAGAGAGAGAGAGAGAGAGAGAGAGAGAGAGAGAACCACTTCCTCCCAGAAGGACCAAGCAGTTTGGTTTAAGGATCGATGTGAGCTACACACAGACAGGCAGACACACGCTTTGGCCTATTTTTGGACTCGTCTCCTCTGACTACCTCTGGGCTACTGCTGTCTGAGCTCTCCAACTGGTGCACTTCTGCAGACGAGCTGTAGCCTATAGCACCACGGTCGAGGAAAAGACAGAAAAAGCAAGCCTAAAGGAGCTTCACAAGGTCAGAAAAGAATTGTGCCCTAAAAACATCAAATGCCATCAATATTATGAAAACAAAACCTAGGAAAAAGTGTCAAAACATGGCCAGAAGGAATCGCAAAGCAATATGGAAATGATATTTGTCAGAAATGCTGAAAACGATATGGAATGAAATAACACCCTGGCCAAGATGTAGTTGATGATGAAGTACTCCAGGCTTTTCAGTATCTCTATCTGCTACATTTGTAGTGTCCAAATGATTACCACAGACAGTAAATTAGAAAACAACAGAAAAAATCATTGACCCAAAAGACGTTTAAAATAGAAGTCACTGCGCCTTGTGTTTTGGTTTTTCTGTTAATTTCTGAGTGAATTATTGCCTGGGGTAATCAGTCATTCACTACAGGGTCAGCAGACAGAGATTAGGTTGAACAACCCTGAGCGCCTTTAGAGAACCATCCATTGAAAGGTTCTTTAGAGAACCGAAAGTGGTTCTTCTATGGCATCACACTGAAGATCACTTTTGGCACCAAGTTTGGCATCAAGATCATTGATGTGGGTGGCAAGGTGGGTTGCGCACTTGCCTCATTTAAAGATGGTCCTGTGTCTGACTCCCAGGGTAGCCAAGAGTCCTTTTTGTGTGGAGTTTGCATGTTTTACCTGTGTCTATGTGGGTTTCTGCCGAGTACTCTGGTTTCCTCCCACAGTACAAACACATGCCAGGTGACATGTCAGGTAAATTAGAGATGCTAAATTGTCCCTAGGTATGCATGTGTTTGCCCTGTGTTGGACTGGTAACCTATGAGTGCTGGGACAGTCTTCATCACGACTGCGATCATAGTTAAGGATTAATAGAGAGACAGAAGACTATTGATTTTTTTCTACGGTTTTTTCCTGCATTAGAAATTCATCTTCCTTCTGGTACCAAAAACCTGAGTGTTCTTGCAGTTACACATTTACAAATACAGTGAAGTATTGTAATTGTATAATATAGTATGAGTATACACTAAAGTACTGGAGAAATTGGTACTAGTAAATTACTGTAATTTTACTCTATTTTTTTGTTTTGTTAGTTCCTCTTTTTTTGCTTGGGGTAACCAGTGGTGCAATGCTCCAGGGTGTCACGAATAAAGGCCCACCGTTACACCAGTGCAGCGTGGAGGATAAACCCAATCGCGGAGTAACATGAGAGAGTAGGCAGTCCACGCACTTTGATCTGGGAATGCTCCCTAATAGAGTAAAGATTCCCACCGGAATCTGCATTCTCACACACACACAGAACAGGTATAGAACCGGAGTACTCATGGTCTTGAAGAGTTGATCTGGCAGGATAAAGGTGATGACTCAGTGACTGAGCAATGGCTACCTCCGTACCATGGCCTTTTATACCATGTGAGGCCCTTCACTTCTGGTTCCTCTTGCGCGTCACGTGAGCCATGTGCGTGACACAGGGCCCGTGACATTCATTATTGTTTCTGCTTAAATTCTTGTTATGTTGTTCCATTATAAATATCCGGTTTGACACTCTGGGTATGTTTGACCTGTGATAATAGATAACACCAAAAAATTTCATACACTTATTCTGTGTCTTCCCTTATTAGTGGAAGTCATGGCCTGTTTGCTAGCAAAGGCGCAATCATTGACAGACACATTGTGCTGAAAATGCAGGAATTTACTGGCCACTTCTCTAGATTTCTGTCTCATTTGTCCAGCTGTTCATACAAAGGTGTTTTTACTTGGTTATTATGGGAGCTTATACATTGCCCTTAATTTATGTTAATTAGAGGACTGACTTACACTCAATGTATGTTTTAACTTAAAGCTTCAAAGAAGACATACCAAGCATAACAACATTCATACCTGTAGCTATATCTTACATAGTGAGTGGCATTATCCTTAATTTTAGCTTTTATGCTTATCATCGGATTGACCTACACTTAATGTATGTTTTATCTTAAAGCTTCAAAGAAGACATACCAAGTATAGCAACGTTCATCCCTGTAGCTATGTCTCACATAGTGAGTTCACATTCCACAAAGAACACCAACCGCCAGTAGACCAATTAGTAAAATCACACAAACTGCTCCTAATTTAAACATCTTGCTTCGAGTCGAATTAATTCCACCTTAAGGTTGTATGATTAGAGGACGAAGTCAGGCCAGAGAGCTGGTGTAAAAGTCAGCCTCCATTTGGATCTGGGACATCTCTTTCTCCTTGTCAAAAGCAATTAAAATAAACATCAAGTCTTTGAGATTAGGGTCACGGTTTTCTCCTGATGATGCGGAGGCAACATGCAAACAAGCCTTCCTTCCACAAGGCTCCGGAACCCTGTTACTGAAGGAGAGCGTTCTCTTTGGGGTGCTGCGTTCTAATGATAAAGCTGTGCTGCTGAATCCTAAGGGCATGGACAAGGATGAAAGCAATGCTCTATTCTGAGGCTTGATCTTCAGGGTGTGTGTGTATAGATACTGACATGACTTCAAATTGAATTGTCCCGTCTGGGATAAAGCAGATGACAACATAAGTTGGGAAAGCATTTATAGAGTGGAAGTGTCTTGTCTCAGGCTTCAAAGAACACCATTAATATCACTATTTAGTATACAAATTTTTAATGCACATGTGCATCCATTCTTTTCCCTCACAATGGGAATAATTGCCAGCTGCTTTGGTGTAGAAAGTTTTTTTTTTTTTTACGTCCACACACATGTAGCTTTAGTACAAAAAGTCAAGTGCCAATCAATGCTGCTAAAACCAAACGCAATTATGCCTTTCTGATCCACGCACACGTGGCTAAATAGCACTTTTGTTTCAGTACCGATGCTTCCGCAAGCCGGTAAGCACAGCTGGGGAAGAAGTGGCTGGAAAATTAGCATGAGGATTCATCTCAAAGACTTACTTGAGGATTTTTTTTTCTTTTTTTTTTTTTTTGTACTTTCCGGAAGTTCAGACGCGCACATGCATTCAGCGAACTTGCCATTCAGACGGGCCACATGATAATACACAGTGGGAAGCTAAGCAGAAGATGAGAGCGCACCACATATTTGCCAGACAACTGATCTCTCTCGCTCACTCTCTCTCATTTCTTGAAAGGCATTTTTAAAATATTTATTTATTTATTTATTTATTTTTGCCCTCAGCATGAAGTGGTGTGATGTCTACTGTAGCTTTCTCTTCACTGCAAAGCCTTTGAGTGAGGAGTCGGAGCGATGGCATCAGCTTGCACTCGCAGGCATGCTGGCAGAACACATGCCCCCCTCCAACAAGCAGTGCCACTTGGGGCCAATGCAGCTTTTTCCACTCACTGGGATGTCCTTCCTTTAAAACATAAAACATGACGGAAGACTGCATCATATGCGCTGCTGCCATTTGCAAGTTTGGAAAGAATTCTGCAGAAGGAAAAGTAGGACTGTTTGGTAAGTTAAGGGACATGAACACTTTATGGACAAAAGTATTGGAACGCCTGACCGTTACACAAACTCTGTCTACACATAGATAGAGTTTAATATTGAGTTGGTCCAATCTTTTCAGCTATAATAGCTTCCACTCTTCTTGGAAGGTGTATACATATACGTAGCTACGTAGTGTCATGTAGTGGGGCTCAGACACAGACCCAGAGACAGATTATAGGTCTTAACCACCCGGGTCTGTGAGTGGTGCGCTTTTATTTACCCAGTGAAGGGAGAGTGCTCGGTAGGGGTAAGTGAGGTGCTGGAAGGAGTGCAAGCATCTGGTGCGCGGGGTTGTCTGGGTGGCCGCAGAGGGCACCGGCGTCCGGGTCGGGAGCAGGGTGAGTCCTCTGGCCTGGAGTCTACGGAAGGAAAAAGAGTGCAGAATCTCTGCGGGGAGAACCTCCTCTCTCCTTCCCTCTTCGTCGGAGGTCCCTTTTATAGGGCACACTCTTCTCATTAACAGCTGCCGGTGCGTCTCGTTAAGGCGTTCCTCCTTCTCACTTGTGCTCCTCGCGGGTCCAAAACAAGGGTGCTGAAGGGGCGTATCCCCTCCCGGGTTTCACCTGTGGCGACTTCCATCCGTTTCAGCACCCTGGACGGCGCTGGCTGAGGAGCGCTTGCTTGAGGCTGCCGCGGAGGTATTGGCTTTCCACAAGATTTTGGAGAGTTCCTGTGAATTTGTGCCCTTTCATTCTGTAGAGCATTTATGAGGTCAGGCACTCATGTTGAAAGAGAAGGCCTGGCTCACAATCTCCATTCCAGTTCATCCCAAAGGTGTTTGATGGAGTTGAGGTGCACTGGGGCACAGTCATGCTGGAATAGAAAAGGTTCTTCCCCAAACTGTGTCCACAAAGTTGGAAGCATACTGTTGTCCAAAATGTCCTGACATTCTGAAGCATTAAGATTGCCCTTCACTGGAAGATGATTGGTATGGACAAAAGTATTGGGACACCCTTTATGATTGAATTCGGGTGGAAATCAATAATTAATAGTGTCCCAATACTTTTGTCCATATAGTGTATAATTATAAAGTAACTTTTCATTCATATATGAAACCTCAAGACACTTCCCCTATTCTGCAAGAAATAATAACAATCATGGCAAATGTGATGGATATTACGTCAGTGTCTGCTGACCCCTGCGTTCACTTCCTCTATCTGTTGGTTGAGAAGAAATTCTGCAGGCGAGGCTACATGAAAGTTAAGCGAGAGAAGCCACGTCAAGCTATAATCATGAAGCCTTTTTGGTGTAATACATATTCTTTATGACTCTCAAAGAAAAGACATTGCAGCTATTCAGCCAGAATTGGTGACAATCATGGCAAATGCCATCAAACCATGAGTTCTCATGTCATTCTTTGTTGCTCCTTGTATTCAGAGCCATGAGTACTAATGTCAGGAGATGAACACATCATGACTGCTTGCTTCAAGTGCTTTAGAGTGTCATGGTGTTCTCATATTGTTGTTCTGAAATCCTTGATTGTGGGTTTAAAATGTATGTGACTAGGTAAAGAAATACATTAAGTAGATCTGAAAGGCTACCTGAGCTCTAATTCATTTAAAAGGCAACACAGACTCTTCTGAATCTGTCAGATAATGGATTTTTGGAGGTTTAATATAGGAATGTACTGTGTGCATCAACCCCACATCTATTAAATTTAACATTATTGTGAGTCACTCTCTTGCAACGTTAGGTAAGATTCCCCAAAAAATACACTAAGCTCCATGACACAATGACAATGATATTTATAAAACATCTCACAGATACCTGACATTCTGTGTTCGGGTATACAGGGTTTCAGGAAGGGTGCTGGGAAATACTTCATCCTCCCCTTCAATCAGAGAACCTGTGTTTGGGATAATGTATAAAGAAACATTAAAATAATCTTTAGTCTTTAATTTCATTACTTTTTTCTGTAATTATGTGAAGAAACACAAATGGCTAGCTTAATTAGAATGTCATTACTTGCATTACTTATCTGCATCTAGTGAATAAAATCAATTATGAAACATGAGTTTCATTCATATATATTATCTGTGATGCCCATTTATTGGATACATGGATACATTTACTACACACTTGGGTCTAATATGTTGCAGTAATGGTTAGATGTTGAGTGGGACTTTATTTAATGTTGTGTCAGGATTAGGATACAGTGTAAATACTGTGTAAATGCATTGTAAATGAGGGCTGTATTATTTGAATATTTTTCAAATAACACGTATCAATTTAGACGGAAATGCCTATCCCCTACATGCACTCCCTACTTAGCTTTGATAGTGACGTGCATTTAAAATGATATTTGCTCTGATTGGCTATTTTTCTCAATAACGTACTGAAAAGACCATTGATTGGTCATCCGTGTTGTGAGATCATTGCTGTGGAATGCGTTTCCAGGAAGACTTTTTTTTATCCCCACACCACCTAGAACACTAACATATTCAGTCCAAACTTACAAAAATATGTGTTCTTCACACCTCATCTAATTATAAAGTATGTAGCCAAGGAGCAGGGAAGCTACACACATACAGTGAAGGAGTGTGAGAGAGAGCAAGTGAAAAACTACATTTCCAGGAATTTCTTTCCAATTGTAAATGCATATTTCAAGGGGGAAAAAAGCACAACACATTTCCTCTTCAGAGCCATTGCTGAAAGCTTTGATATGCCGGACCTTGAGCAAGTTGGCTTTCATTTTTGGATTCACACTGACTCCTGAGACATCAGTATTCGGAACATTAACACAAGGATGGCATCAAAGACGCATGCATACTGTCCAAACCCAAAATTAGCCTTTGTCACTTTGGACGACTCAACACACCAAAGAAGCCAAATGTACATACACTGCACACACACCACGCCAGGGAGATTTATGTGACTCTTTTATTTGATGTGTGGATGAGTAAACTGCTTTTATTACCTTCCAGACTCCAGTACTAGGCACTCAGAGAAGGGATGAGGAACCACAAGCTTGCACCTACATCCCTAGTGCATGTGCCTGTGTGTGCCTGTGGCAGCAGGCACTGCAGACAAGCCTGTCCTTGCTTACACACACTTTATACTGCATGGTAATGAAGAAGCTCAGATCTGTGAGTTTAACAGATTTCCCAAGACAGATATAAGTATAACAGGAGACCACTATGGCTTAGTCTGGCCATTTATTTCAATGCTACACAAAATGATCATGGATTTTAGAGGCCATGGAGATTAGTGTACTTCCAAAATTCACTATCCATAGTCACTTTTTCACTGCATGGTATTGACTGAATTGTACTTGACTGTTTATTTTTTGATACCTGGTACCTCATTCATTTTCCACAGTCGTTATTAGTCCCTTGATGTAGCTGGTGACTGTCATGACGGTATCAGTAGCAGTTTTTTCATGTCATGTTTTGGTACCTACTCTGCTCATTTGGAACCACAATGGAGTAAGGACAAAAAAATAGTACCAAGTACAAGGTACTAGGTACTATATTTGCCTAATGGAAAAACAAAAATGATAAATGACAAGGCAAGTGTGGGGTGGTGGCCTAGTGGGTAGGATAATTGCCTCTGGACCAAGAGGTCATGGGTTTGAATCCTACCTTCAGCATACCACCACTGGGTTCCTGAGCAAGACCCTTAACCCCAAGTTGCTCCAGGCAGATTGTCCCCTGTAGATAGGGAATGGAAGTCGCTTTGGATAAAAGCATCTGTTAAATGCTGTAAATGTAAGTCGGTACTATGCAGTGGAAAAGCATAGGTCTGCTACACAACCCGAGGCTATTGGATTTGGAGCCAGATTCAGGATGATTTTTAATGTAGATCACACTCGGTTTGAGAATATGTTTGTTTTCTCTCTAGTGTTGTGTACAAAAAAGCCTAGCTAATGATCTTGCTAAGTGGTCACCATGGACAAAATAAAAAGAAAGAAAGCCTGTTGTGTTAGATGAGTCACCATGGGATTCACGTTTAAATTTAGCAGTACCAGATCCTGGATTGGTCGGATCTCGGAGTCATGGGGATGAGTCAGGTCTGGGCTTTAATTTCATGTACTTTAATCACCAATCCGCCATAGCGGAAAACCTCCTAATTTTGCATAGGTCCCCCTCGTGCCCCTTGTGTCACCAAAACAGCTCTGACTTGATGAGACATGGACTGTACAAAACCTTAGTGCTGTGTTATCTTGTATCTGACAGTGGGGCTGTCCAGTGAGGCCTCCATGGATCAGATTAGTTTGTCCAGCACATCATGCTGATGCTCATTGAGATTGAGGTGTGGGGAATCTGGTGGCCAAATCAACACCTTGAACTGTTTGACACGTTCCTCAAACAATTCCTAAACAATTTTTGCAGTGTGGCAAGGCATGTTATTCTGTTTAAAGAGGCCACTGCCATTAATGAATACTGTTGAAAGGTTGAAAGGTTGGACTTGGTCTGTAGTGTTTCGGTAGGTGGCACAGGTCAAAGTAACATTAACATAAATACCAGTAGCCAAAGCTTCCCAGCAGAACATTGCCCAGAGCATCACCCTCCAGCTTGCCTCCTTACAATAGTGCATCCTAGTGTCATCTTTTCTCCTGGTAAGAGACGTACACTCACTCAGCTGTCCCCGTGATGTAAAAAAAAAAAAATATGATTCATCAGACCAGGCCACTTTCCTCCATTACTCTGTTGTGCAATTCTGATTCTCACATACCCAGTTCTGATTCTCACATACCCAGTTACTTTTGGCAGTGAACAGGGGGAAAACTTAGGCACTCTCACCAGTCTGCAGCTATGCAGGTCTATACACAGCAAGCTGTGATGTATTGGGTGTTTTCACAATACATTTGTGCACCACAAATGACAGAACTTTTTCAGTCATTTGTACTGCAGTAGCTCTTCTGTGGGATTGGACAAAGTGGACAAGCCTTTTCTTCCCCTCTTCTTCATCAGTGAGCCACGGGCAACCCTTGACCCTGTCGGTGGGTGACCAGATGTCCTTCTTTGGATTAATTGTAGTAGGTAGTAGCCACTGCAGAAACTCCCCACAAGAACTGCCTTTTTGGAGATGACCCAGTTATTTAGCCATCATAATTTGGCCCTTGTCAAAGTGCAAGGATCTAAGCAGTTTTGACAAGGGCCAAATTGTGATAGCGAGCCAACTGGATTACAGCATCTCTGAATCAACAGTTCTTGTGGAGTGTTCCCAATGTGCATTGGCAACTTGGTGCCTGACACCATGGCACACCTTCAGCGGTCTTGTGGAGCCCATGCTTTGATGAGTCAGAGCTGTTTTAGCGGCACAAGAAGAACCTACACAATACAGGAACGTAACTATATTGTGGTATAACACCCATGCCTCCCTCTTTCCCCATCCTCAGGTCCTATGCATTCTGGTAACACAAGGCAATCTTCCACCAGTCCCCAGACATGTTCTTTTATGTGCCTGCCAAGAAGCGTTCCCATATCATCAGCATTAATTGTGAACTTGCCATTTTTGCATGACATTGTTTATTGCAGCGTGACAGCACCACTTAAGTGCATTACATTTCATTCCACACAAGAGGTGGGTTTCCACGGGGCCAGATATGACAGAATACATTATCGTCCACGGTGTCTGCCTGCATGCCGTCACACCAGCAATCATGCAAGACCTCCAATCTACATCTGCATTACCCTCCAACATTCAGCAGCATTCACCAGCAGATAGTAAAAGGGTCATTCCATAAAAGCCCATTAGGTGTAACACTGTGGGACATATATTAATGCAACAAATCACACACAAAAGAGATAATGACATCATTCCATTCATGTTTGATACATCATGAGCTCCATACCTGAGAAATTCATGCACATTAGCAAAAGGAGAAAAATTGAGATTGCTCATTCATGGTGCAACACTTGCTGTGGGCCTAATTGAGAGTGCAGGGTCTACAGTAGGTGGATCTCTTGCCTTCGCTACCATATTGAGAGACAGAATGCATACTTAGAGTATTAATTTATCTTTGTAAAGTCCCATGACTGCAGTAGGCATGTTAACAGGAGAAGAAAAAACTAAGACTGCTTGTCCTTGGAGAACTGTTTATTTTCATGGTTTAATTTGAATAGTGCTTTACCTCAGCTATCATACTGAGAGACAGTATGGAGATGTTTTGAGAATTATTGCTTCAGATCATATTGACAGGAGAAACAGATATAATTTCACTCAGGTTTGATATGTCACAAGTGCAATGACTGAGAAATACATGCACATTAGCAGGAGAAGAAAGCCTGGGATTTCTTGTCCTTGGTGAAATGCTTGCTGTCAGAGTTCTAATTTGAGTGGTGCTCTCACCTCGGCCACCGCATTGAGAGACAGTATGGATGTTTGAGGATGATCTGTGTGAGCGATCAATGAACTTGCTTGTCTAATTAACATTTGTCAGAGTTGACTTTAATGGAAACCCCTCTGCCCCGGATCCTGACCTGCAGGATTGTTGGACTTCCCGTGACCACAGCCGATAAGGAGGAAAGGGCACAGTGCTCTACAAAGGGGGCGCTAATCAGCTCAGTGGCTCCACATGCAGGGATAGCACAGATCAATCCGCAGTCGTCAAGGAGAGAACCCCACAAACCGGCCTAGAAATATCTTTCCACACAATTTCCTGCCTACCTGTTTTTTTTTCTTTCCATCTCAGATATGGTGCTGTTCTTTCCCCATTTTCAGATGAAGTGGCTCCTGCGTATTTCTGAGAGCACACTGTGTGCTCACAGCGGAAGTTTTCTCCAGCTAAAGCATGGTAATATTGTTTACCAAAACTCAAGTATTCAAGAGGTTTGTGGAAAATTGTGAATTTCTTTAGGAGGACACAGGCCTTTTTCCCTTCAGGGCAGCATTTCAGAGGATAGCATTTACCTTTCTGAGGCTTTGATAAAAGCCATGAGGATGGATGGAGTGCTTCTGTGTGGCTGAAGCTATGGCAACCCTCTGGCAGCAACAGACAGTAATAATGCAGCAGCAGGCTTTCGGTGTGGAAAAGGTGGGGGGGGGGGGTGAGGGGGGTGATGAGGTTGGTGCAAGCTTTCTGCTAACTGTGCCCTTTGTTAGGGCTTTTAGCATGCTCACTCAACTCACTTAGAAAACGTATAAGAAAACAGCCACCCATTAGAAACAAAAATATTTCTTTGTGCAAAATAGATTGCTGACTGTCACAAAAAACTGTGGTAAAGAAAGTGAATGGATGCTGGAAGATGACACAGAAAAATGCAGTGGCTCTAATTTCAGTGCGCCCTTCAGTAAATATTTTAGGCCCCACAGTTGGTGGCTATCAGTGAGAAAGAAGGCCAGCAGCTGGTGCCTGGCAAGAGGCAGCCGTATCAGCAGCCCAGCAGCCTCCAGTGGCACCCAGAGACAGATGGAGAGGGCCAGTGACCCGGCCTATGAAAGACACTCTCCATTACAGCAGCGCCTTTATCCATGTAGCCATGCAGAACAGCAGAGCCGTGCCTAGATCTGCTGAGCACGTAGGGATCATCAGTGTGCACTGTGACTGATCCTACAGTTTTACAGGCAGGAAACATTTCAGCAAACCCCATAACACAGCACTAAGAACACACTGATGCATCCTTTTTAACAGAGCCCACAGTATAGTATAGTATGATCACAGAATATACACTGCTCTCCATAATTATTGGCACCCCTGGTTAAGATGTGTTCTTTAGCTTCTAATAAATTCAGTTTTGTTCTAAATAATATA
>JBBPCZ010000136.1:24800379-24812744 GCA_037974445.1 Brycinus macrolepidotus | reverse complement strand
ATCCGATCTGTGTCACATATGAGCAAAAAATCGGAATTGGGTCACATTTAACTGACAGTGTAAACGAGGCCTTAGTTGGTAAGGGTGTAACGTTTACAAATTAGAATTATTATCTTATTTATCACCATCAGAAATTTGGTTAGTAAAGACAGCAATGTTCCTCTTTCTCATTCACTGCCAGAGGTTACCCAAAAAAACACTTGAGGCCCTGAGCTCCATTTTTAAGAACTGCCCTCACCAGAGACTAGTGGTATAAATATCTTTATCCTACATATTATTCCACAACTTGTCATCCTTTTATGTCACCTTCTTATTATAAATTTTGCACAGGGCATTTTTCTGGTTGTCCAATAATAAATGCATTCTCACATGTGTGATTTTCACCGTGTCTGCTCTTTCAACTTCAATGGCTGCATGTAAAGCAGTACAGTTTTTTTTTGGTTTGAGGCAAGGTGTTGTGGGAAAAAGAACTCAAGCTATGATAGTAGCTAATCTGTCCACTACTATGACCCCTTAAACTATAAAGGTCTGTGTTATGGATGGGTGATACCATTGGTAACATCTGCACATTTTAAGACTAATCTAAAGTTTAAAGTCCAAAGTTCAAGAAGTTAAATCTCACGTACCAAAATAGACAAACAGATAATTTAATACAGGGTAAAGTGAGTGGAGAGAGTATCTTGGGTGTTGCTGAAGGTGCCCTTCGAGGAGTAATTCCATAGACAATTCAGAGGGAATTGGAGTGGTGCATTTCAGCCCACTTTCTTTGGCATTTCT
Source organism: Brycinus macrolepidotus (assembly GCA_037974445.1). Classification (NCBI taxonomy): domain Eukaryota; kingdom Metazoa; phylum Chordata; class Actinopteri; order Characiformes; family Alestidae; genus Brycinus; species Brycinus macrolepidotus. Next base: position 24,811,967 of record JBBPCZ010000136.1, on the reverse strand, counting down.
CAGTCAATTCAGTCCCTGAGCGCCAGCATTACCATAGCATTTCCACTCACTCTGCATTTGGTCGAAGCATATCAAAGACTTCGTCCCCTCTAGCTTTCTGCCCTCTTAGATTTGTTCAAATCAACAGTATGACTGGGCTCAAACCAGATTTACATGATTACTGAGGCCAAAAGATTTCTAGGGATATAAGAATAATAATAATAACATCCGTGTAATTAATCTTTAATTGCATTTATTGTGTGTTTTGTCTTTTCTTTGGCAAATGTATTACACTCAAAATATGAGTATAGTGAGGTGGAGCGTCTAACCATAATGGACACTGTCAAGTTCAACACCATTATAACTAAGTTCTAACAAGCTTGATAACTAATGCCAAATAACTAAGCTTTAAAAACACAGCTTTAATGGAACATAATGTAACATAATGTAACATTTTCTGCATAGGCCTAACAAAGTAATCACAACTTACTCTCTCTATCGTGGTGGAATTTGCAGTATGATGGTAGTGATGGTGGAAGGTCAAGACAGGTTCATGGTATTGCCCCCTCATTGTTGATCAGTTGATTCAAAAAACTCCCACACTCCCGGGATAACCCTTTTTGGGTGTGGGTGGAGGGTCTTGCTCTGGTCTGACTGGCATCAAGGAGCAATACTGCTGCCTACTATATATATGGAGTGTGAATCAGATTTCAATTGCTCTGTTATTTATATTATCATATGTGTATTATTAACATGACATAGATATTTCATTTTTAAGTGTCACAGTTATCGTAATTACTGATAAATCGTTACACCCCTTGCTCAAACAAAACCAGATAGCGACTGAACCTGCAGCACCTGTAGGAAACCGTGGCTGACCATAAACAAAAAGGGAGTTCTTCTGTGAGTTATTTATGTGAACATCACTGCTTTCTTTTGAGCATCTCGAGGCTCGGTGGGATTTATTTGAACCCGAATCTTAGGTTACTCGTCTTGTGCTGCAAAGCAATGCTCGTTTTTCAAGGCTGGCGAAATGTTCAAAATGCCTTTTCTTCAGGCCCTGTCATCATCGATGAGAGAAGAGTTCTGTCAGGTGAGAAGACGAGTTCAAGCCGGCTCCGCTGTTCAGAATCTAAAACTCACATATCAGAAGAGGTAAGGGAATTCAGCTCATCTTCAGCTTTCGCGTTTGATGTTCAATAGAAAATCCCTATATGAAACGAGCAGGAGTCCTCCATCGAGGTCATAATGCATTAGCAAAGAAAAAAAAAGACGAGGAAAGACAGGAAGAATGAAAAACGGTGTACGGTTAAAGCTGACAGGCAAATCCCAATAAGCCTGAAGCACAACAGCATTGATATAGGAAATAAGAATGATGAAAAGGCAGATCTATTATCCTAAGGCTCCCTTTGAAATCTCCCTCTCTGTCCATGAAGCCGGCTCCCTGTAGAGCTGCTGAAGCCCGTACTCTTCCTCGGGGATTTGCCCAAGCAGAAAAACACCTTGAGCTTCTCCCAGGCTGTGTGTTATCCTGAATACACCCAGGGCAAGGCCTGCGCTTCCCTTCTGTTCTGCATCTGCAAGTACAGAACTATTTTTCTCAAGGTGTTTAGCATCTGAAAGAGCGGTAGGGCACACAGCCTGTGCTGTCCAAAGTTAAAAAGTTATGAGGAGCTGAGTTAGCCCTGTTTAAGAACGAGAAAACGACCCGAATCTACAACCCTCACCCCAGCAAACATTACAAAATAATGTTATGTAACATGCAAGCAAAATGAGCATTTACGAAGCTGCTAAATAAAACTAGTTATGTTGGAAGGGAATATGGCAGGTACAGTCTGTCATATGCGAATGTTTGACCGCCTCCATCAAATATTTTGAAGTAACCGTCCTTTACACAGAACTGCACATTTTAATGCATATTTATGGCTTATTTGTTACTGTTCATTTCACATATTGGAAGAAAATGAAATAAAAAATGTTCCCTTTGTAAAAGCACATAATACATAGTAAAATGGGGTGTTCAAACTTTTGCACAGGATTATAGGTTGTGCAAAATATAGGTTTTGTTAAATATTAAATATTAAAATGTGTTGTTAATGTTTAAATATTTTGTTTGCAGAACTAGATTGATTACATTTTAATACAATAATAATAATAATAATAATAATAATAATAATAATAATAATAATAATAATAACGACAACAACAATAATAATAACAATAACAACAACAATAATAATAATAATAATACACTGCATTTTGGATGTGTAATTGAAAAGTTTTATTATTACTTCTACCAATAATAATAATAATAATAATAATAATAATAATAATACAATATTACTAGTACTACCTAGTAATGCATAGGAATGAAGCAGGCTTTCACTTCCACCCACTGTGCATTAGAGTGGGACAGTAAAAAAAAAAAAAGACTCAGCAGTAAAGACAAGCTTCACAGCTCCATTCCTGTAAGCCCCATGAAGACATGGCTTTTGAACACCCACAAAATAGCCTTTCTTGCAAGAAACCTCAGCCTGGCCTTTCCTGGTGCGATTAACACTGTCAAATTACGGCCACGGTTACAATTATGCATTTATCTATCAAAACCGAGTGTGAACGTTCCCCAAAAAAGCTCCACACTCTTTTGCTTCAGACCCGGAACAAACCCAGCATGACAGAGAGCCGGCCTCAAAAAGTCGCATCACAGCAAAGTCGCATCACAGCAAGATGCCATAATGCACGCAAATACAAGCCCTAGTCAACAGCAGACAACAGCATGAATAATGCAAAAGCACTCTGCTCACTAAGAGGAATGTTAATTAGCAGTGATCTGATTACACACACACACACACAGATAGACAGACAGACAGATAAAGATATATACATAAAGATTCACACCGATTAAAAATTTAAAACCACTGAGAGGTGAAGTGAATAATATTGATGATTTCATTACAATGGCAGGGATATTATGAGATATATTAGGCAACAAGTAGGCAGTGAGTTCATGAAGTTGATGTGTTGGAAGCAGAAAAAAATGACAGCCTAAGGATAGTAATGGTCAGAGCATCTTCAAAACTGCAGGTCTTGGGGGTGTTCCCGGTATGTAGTGGTTAGTACCTACCAAGAGTGCTCCAAAGAAGGAAAACTGGTGAACAGGTGTTAGGGTAATGGGCGTCCAAGGCTCATTAACACATGTGGAGAGAAGAGCAACTACTTAACAAATTGCTGAAAAAATTCTATCTGGTTATGACAAAGATGTCAGAACACACTTCATGTCAGCTTGATGAACATGGGCATTGGTGGCTACAGACCTGTCACAGTACCTACACTGACCCCTGTTCAAAACCAAAAGCGAGTACAATGGGCACATGAGTATCAGAACTGGACCATGGGATGATGGAAGAAGGTGGCCTAGTTTAACAAATCACATTTTTTTATATATCAGCCCTGGTGCACATCCATCACTTACCTGAGGACGAGACCGCACCAGGATGCACTATGGGACGAAGGCAAGCCGGTGGAGGCAGTGTGACCAAGTACAGCCTTTCATGGCAACAGTATTGGCAGTGGCCTTTTCAGCAGAATAATGCACCCTGACACACTGCCAAAATTGTTCAGGAATGGTGTGAAGACGGTTTGATGACAAAGAGCTCAAGGTGTTGATTTGGCCTCCAAAGCCCAGATCTCAAACTGATTAAGCACCTGTGAGATGTGCTCCACAAACTAGTCTGATCCATGGAGACCCCACAACTTACAGGACTTAAAGGATCTGCTGTTAACGTATATACAGTACACCTTCAGAGGTCTTGTGGAGTTCATGCCTCAATGGGTCAGAGCTGTTTGGGCAGCATGAAGGGAACCTACACAATACTAGGAAGGTGGTTTTAAATGTAATGGCTGATCAGCAGATATATAAATATAAAGCAAATGCGTTCCTTGACAGGCACAATATTCCAATAATTGGTATACAGTAGAAACAATGAAGCACTGAACAGCTCACCACATATAGAAACATTAATTATTAAACCAATTACAGATCACTCAGTTCAACTGCAAAGACTCTCTATCAGCATGCAATTTCGCTGAATAATTTGCAGTGATAAATTGTACATTAAAAGTACTGGAGCAATTATGGCCGGTATGAATCAGTATTAATGTTCCTTAAGCATTTTTATATAATTTTCCATAATTCTCCATAATGTTCATAGATAGTACCATTTGTATAAATACTGAAATAAATGAGAAATATACATTTAGGGAAAAGGAAAAAATGAGCAGAAAAGAAAGAACGAGCAGCACAAAGGAAAAGGTATGGATGAACAGAAAAAGAGAAAAGAATGAGCAAAAAAAACCCCAATCACACAGCATCAACGAGTGCACTAGCAGTATACTTGTTGAAAACATTTTATTACACAGGAAATCATTAGAATGTAAATGTGTTAGATGCTTTTCAGTTCAACCTTATTTTCTTCTCTAAAATTGCCCCAAAACATAAATATTTAACATTTATAATTATAATTTGTTGTTCCAACATTCAAAGCTGTAAATTTGTTATAGCTACACTTTCTGTTAAAAACACAGTATGTACAATAGACAAGGTATCATATTTGGCATACTTATAACAACGTCCTTATATCATTTACAGTTTTTCTCAAGTACTGATTCTTGTGAATATACACCTCTGAAATTCACAACCAAGCCAAGTCTGGGAAAAAAAAAAAAGTGACTTACAAAAGTGAAGAAAGAAACAAGAACATAGTACTTAGTGAGGTGATCAATGTTTCCCCCTAAAATGCCTGGTCTTGTCTTATTTATTCTGATTCTATTCAAGTCAGTCATGTGAAGAAGTCAATAAGGGGCTCTAATAACACATTTCATAAATATTACAAACATCCATTGACAGTGTATCAGTATATGGGTGATACACTGCAGTCAGTCATTTTCTGTATCGCAAATGAATGCATCAAATGCTTTATGAATATGTTATGAAGTAGGGCTGTGACAATATAAAATGTCATTCTTTGCTTGTGCAGTGAAATCATTTTCGATGCATTTGAAAATATCTGAATTGCTATAATCTGAATTTAACTTTAGTTTACACAGCAATTAACAACAAAGGCTGTACAACAAAACAGTATTAGTGCATATTTCAACATAGTAATGCATGAATTAATCACATTGTAAATAATCATCACACATTATTACTTATTGTGTTTGTGTAATGGCAGAACTTGCACCATATGATTACACTGGTTATTGTCACAACCCTGAATGAAACACTGAATCCTGTTTTAGAGCCCTTTAAATGAACTACTACCTTACTGACGAATGTGAGAATGGAATGTGGCCTGTATAGGAATGACAGTCTGTGCTTGAGCAAAGCTCCAGCACTTTCAGAAATGAGTAAAATAAATTCACAGTCACTGCATTCTGCACATTATTCAGGCTGGTTTATGCCATGCTCATGGGCAGAGTTGCTCTCCCTATTAGATCAAGGTATTTATGCTACTCACTTCCCCATTTGTGCTTCATCTGACTGACTTTCAGAAAGCCAACTCCAAAGGGAGAGTGTACAGAATCTTCAGTCCTAGTGTGACTGCCATTGCATTCTAATTCTGTATCACCAGGTTCAGTCCTTAACAGCTTCCCCTTACTTTGGCACAAGTGTACTTGGTTTGAGTATATAACCCACAGATGAATTCAACACTACATTGGGTTGTAGCTGTAGTGTCACCCACCTGGGCCAGTTCCACAAGTTTCTGCCAAAAGCATGTAAACTATGAACAGCTCTGAGATGTCCACATAGAAAAAGCCAGTGATGCCATACTATCCCCACTGCTGGGTGGTAGACAAGACTATTCTAGCAGAAGCTGAATAATATGTGAGAAATTGAAAGTCTGTTTCTTCAGTATCTTCAAATGTGCTTAATAAAACGATGATGGCACCTGCATCATCGCAATGAGCTGGCGTCAGGTGAAAGGAGTGTGGTAAACTGGCCACCTAAGAGCAGCATCTTTCATGATTCTGTGTCTGTGGAATGGCTTGCTGCACGTCAAAGTTGTGGACGTTATCCAGTGCTTACATGAACACAAACGTGGAGGCCGCTAGCACCTTTAAGCCATTTTACAAAAGTACAGTATACTTAAAACCGTGCATTGCCCATTAATTAGACTTTGTTTTCAATACTTAAGGCAAAAAACATAATTTTCAAAAAAATATTTACACTTAATGGAAATAATTCTACTTCCAAATGTTAAGACAATGCCCCGGTGGTTATTTCGACATGTGAACCTTCCATCCTAAAATCTAAAAAGTGCAGGACATAGCAGTCATGCCCCTGCGAAACCCTTCTCTGTTAAAAATGCACCCGACAGTCTGTGTGCCATCTAAACTGGACGTTTGGGTTAAGAGAGAGGGAGTGAAAGTGCAAGTTGTGTTGGGGGTGTGGCTCGCACCCCAGCAACGCTAGAGCTGAGAGACCTTCCTGGGCAGTGGCCTCGGTCTGGCCAGCTGCTCGAGCCGTCGGGGATCCAAATCCGACTTGCCACTACGGAGCTGGTGTGGTTTGGGTGGTATGGGTGGGGCGTCTGCGCCGGGGGGAGGAATGGACAGGCTGTGGGGGAGGGGCACGGGCCGCCGGGGATTGTTTCGCTCGTACACGCTGTAAGGGGGAGGGGTTTTGTTCTCTCGGCGAAAGAGCTCGTCCGATCCGCTGGAGGCGGAGGTGGGGAGGGTGTGGTCGGAGGGTGGGGCCTCCGTGCCAGACGCCTCTGAGACACTGCAGCGACTGAGGGAGGAGATACCACTGCTGTAGCTGCCAGACAACACGGGGGAGTTAGCAACAAGCCCCGCAGGCTGGCACTCTGTGGGCGAGGGGGTGAAGGGAGGGGCAGAGGTCTGTAAAAACGCACACACACACATAGATATTAACAAATGACATAAGACATAATGCATATGAGATAATCAACCAGAGCAGTCAGGGATGTCCCAATCCAATCTGACAGAAAATTAAGGCTATTTCACCTGACTGCATTATATTTAAATCAGTGTCCTTCAGGTGACATAAACAGACACTAACCACAAGCAGTTTAGATATCAGCAGTGCACAACTATTTTAAAGTGAAAAATAAGAACATCTCAGAAACCATATATTTGTAAGACTTGCTATGGCAGTGTTTCTACAGTGCTTAGTCTAGTGTAAAAACAATTAAACTAGATAAACATCACTCAGTGTAAAGGAACTTGAAAAACTACTGCTATAAAGTAGTACTTTCACAAAAAAGTTAACACGAAACAGTGAAATACTATTCACACTAGTGATATAAAGGTTTAGAATTGAAATTGAAAGCTGGTCTGGGGGTCTAGAGTTTGCCTCATGGTGGATGTGATATTAACTGACTTTTTTGTCTCACTGAGAGAGTTAGCTATTTCGTGATCAATGCCAGAGCATGCAGGTCACACAGGTACATGATTAGGAAGCCAGAGAGGTACAAAGCTTTGCACCCGTGCTCGGGCCACAGGATTTTAATTGCTGTTAAAGCCATGTGAATCCGTTCTTTGTTAAATGTGTTTTCCCCACAGGGCTTCAATCAAGAGTAAATGTGCCCGAGTCATGGCATGAAATTCCAAGCAGACCACATTTCAGAACACATGTGGTGTAAAAGATGAATGAAAAGACCAAGGCAAAACTTTGTGAAGAGCTAGATAAGGCACAATTCATGATAATTATGACGGATGGCTGGATTTCTCAAGCAACAGAGAGGTTTGCAACCATAACAGCACACTACACTACACTACATCATTTCTACCACAAATGAAGAAACACTGGTAATGCAGAGTATATTCACCACACCTTGGCAAGAATTCTGTAAAAAAGGAATTTGTTTATTTCATTCTCTTTTTCAAAATACTTCTGTTTTTTTTTCTTTTTGAATTAAACTCAGGCTTAATGAAATAAATGTGAATTTCAAAGTTGGTTATATTTTTTCCAAGCTAAACTGTGAACCAGACTGAACCAATGGTATATCTTATTCACACTGGAAACGTTTTAAGAACTTTAATGCACTGCACAGCTGTATTATCTACAAAAACACACATCAGGCTGAATAACTCGATAACGCAATTACAGTATTAAATAACTCAGACTGGGATCAGGGGCAAAAAATAACTTGAGTAGGACATTTCTAAGAGCAACATTTATGAATACAGTTTATGATTTCTGCTATAATTATATGCTGCAATGGCAGCTGGGACCTGGAGATGTAGCCTCCTACAGAGTTTAGTTCCCACTTCAATCTCACACATCATAACTGTTCATAGATTTCATTAATATTAGAATCAGATGAGTTTCGCTGGATATAAATGCACTGCATATGAATTCTGCAGGAGGGTACAAGGTTGCACACATGTAAAAGACCATTATTGGTCACTAGAAGATGATGATATACTGCGGTTTTGTCCCTTTTCCTTGTTAAAATATTTTTTGCACAGTTGCATTACTGTTGTATTATTATTTTATTCATGGATTGTCCTCCATAATTCAGAGATACGTAGAACACTCAGGATAATTAGGCTGATTTGCCAAATAAATGAATGGTGTTAATTGTTCAGCAATGACTAGCACAGTTGGGTGAAGGCCAGAGCAGGACTTTACAATTAATTAAACAAAGTTTAAACGTGGATTTTTTCACATCCTCCCACTATTGGGGGTGGTAATGCGGGTATTCACAAATTTTGCGTACTCTATGAAGTGCCTGATTTAAAAGAAAAATTGCCCAACCCATTTCTTAAGTGCTACTCTGAGACTTTTCACTGCACTCAAATACACTAAAAGCTTTTGTCCTTTCACAGCTCGCAACCCATGAACTGACAGCTCTGCGTGACCTGCCAATCAACATTACAGTGTAGATGGTGTGTGTGTGTGTATGTGTGTGTGTGTGTGTGTGTGTGTGTGTGTGTGTGTGTGTGTGTTTGAATGGCAGGCTCCTGGTCTGCCTGGAGCGAAGCAGATAGCTGCCCATCAAACTCAGTGAGCTTGCACTTTGCGCGGCCGAACAGTTCTTACATCAGGGAATTCAACCACCATACACATCCAAAACACACTTTCAAACAGCAGGAACACACATTCTTTCATGCTGTTAAATGTATGTTTTAAACATGTTTAATAACTGTTTAGTACAAACTGTGTGGGAGGAATGTGAGACTGCTTGTACAATGCATAGATCATGTAGGGAGAACAATCTACAAACTGTACTACTGTGATATTTCTGGCAGAAAATACTAGTCATACATGAATCACTTTGTTTTTAGGCCACAAAACTGTGCTCAGTATTTTTTTGTGATGTGACCAATGCTCTGCCTCGGGTGCAAAGAGATCAGATAGCATAGTGGATAATCCATGGGCTGGCCCAGGCAATTCAAAGTGTTTGTTTATTGCATTGGTATTCTTATACATTGGTAGTCTTTTTTGCAACCCACAAAAGTTGTAGTTTTAACTACGACACATATAATCAGAATTTTTTTTTAAAGGACAGTGATTGTTACTATAAAGTAAAATGCGAAAAAAAATCCATGTCACCTCACCTTAGAATTTACAACAACTTGTGGCTTTTCGCATGGCCACTGCAGCAAAAACAGTAGATATGCTGGAGACATTATGCATGGGAGAACTTTAAATGATAAATTTACAATAAAAGCTAGTTATGAAGGCACAGCAAGTTAGATGTGGCAAGTTAATCTCACATTTTAAAGCAGCTGTTTCAGCAGATTACTGATGCCCTGTTGCCCCCTGCTTGAAATAATTATGCTTTTTTGGGCCGAGAAAGCTCCTTTATGCACGCCAACTTAATTATGAAATATACATATTATGAATGAGTATTTGAGTACTTGTTCAGAAATACTAATCAACATTCGAAGCCTGTAAAATGTTATTCTGGCGGGTCCTAGATCACTCCATTGCTCTGATTCCTCATCCAGACAGGAATGCTACTGCTATACCAATGAGTCCTTGAGCAGCACTCCTGCAATTTTAAGTCTTTTGTAAGCTTCTGGACGAGCATGTCAGTTAAAAAGATAAATATGGTAGGGCTGTGACAAAAATAATTAGAAAAATTGATAAATTGGATCATAATGATCAATAATTATTGATACTGTAATTATTTAAAGCCACAAGTATTTTACAGTTCAATATTCAGTGTATCTTGGAGAGGTTCACATTTGAGCCAGAGAGAGTGACACAGCCTTATCTGCAACTACTAAACAGCCAGCCAAAATGAAAAAGAAAAATACTGTTACAATTTTCATGGTATTGTTCTAGTGTGAGAGCTAGCACCTTAGTATGACTCCCGAGGACCCAGGACTGGAACTCTAACGCATGCAAAAATGGAAAGAAAAACAAGCAACAACAAATACAAAAATACATGGTAATAATCCTGACCACTATTATTATTACTATTATTATCATTACAATGGTGTTGGTCCCAGTGGTCCCAGTTTTAAAATATAAGAGGGAATTAAGTCACTATTGCTTTGCCTACTTTAAAATTCTGTTTTGCCGTGATAAGATTAAAATGAGATGAACAAAGTGTGAACTTTATCAGATAAAACTTAATGTGTAGTTCAAAGTGTAAATCTTGAAATACATCAATTTGTATCGTTTAAAAATTGCAATAGAACCGGCTCAAGTATCCTGATAATATTGTGCTGTGGAGCCTCTAGTGATTCCCGCACCAAATAAGTACTTTCATTTCACCAGTTCTTTTTTCTACTGGACTCTTGGGAGTTTCTCTGGATGCTTTTGAAGGCAATAGAAAATAAACGGGCAATTAGCGAATATCTGATATGCAGAAAACCTGGTCCAAAATCGATACGCACTGCTAGATAAGTACATGTGGAATCAGAACAGGACATAATTACTGGCCCTGGATCAGATGAGTAAGAACATGAGGAGCACAAAACTGTGATTAGTCAGTGGAGCAGATTCTAATGGCTTGCAGGTTCTCTGTACTCTGTACTTTGAATGTGAATATGCTCTTTTAAACCCAGTGCTAACAACCTCTCTGTTTGCACAGGGGAAATAAAAAATGATTTTAGTGGGGAGCTCCTTTTAGAGCTTCAGCTACACTGAAACAATTAGTATACCTGGAAGTGAGAGACAGAGGAAAAGGGCATTTCTGCTTTAAACAAATCAGGATGTCTGCTAGAGTAGTGCATTTTATACAAATAACTGAAATCAGATTTGGTGGTGTCTGTTGAGTTGTCAAAAATACTAACACAAGTTTGTTTATGTGGATGAACGCTGCCTTACAGGGTAAATAAATTTGTAATGCACGACAGGATGAGGTGGTCTGGTGAGCACCAGCTTAGTGCCAGCGGGATCAGTGTCATCTGCTCTTGCTTTACGCACACACACAGACACACACACACACACACATACACACATAAACACACACTTATGCCAAGCATGCACACACACACACACACACACACACACACGCACACGCACACACGCACACACACACGCACACACAAACACACACACACACACACACACACACACACACACACACACACACACACACACCTGTCTATATGCCCCCAGTCCTCTT
>JBBPCZ010000136.1:24770137-24783583 GCA_037974445.1 Brycinus macrolepidotus | reverse complement strand
ATATACACACACATATATATACACACACACACACACACACACACACACACACACACATATATATATATATATATATATACACATACATATACAAACTACTATTTATATTTTTGTAATATATGTAAAGTGTTACAGTTTTTACTCCATTTGTTTTTCTGCTTCTACTTTCTTCTTGTGTTCTGTCCACTTTGCTGCTGTAACAATGCAAATTTCCCACCTGTGGGACTACTAAAGGGTTATCTTATCTTATCTTATCTTAAAGCTATCCAAAGCCAGGAGTCAGGTTGGTAGGATTGCCCTCCATCTCCCCCTTCAGCACAATGCTAGCCAGCATGGGTGTATGTTAGCTGAATAGAATTGATGTTTAGCATTCTCCTCCAAGCACATCAAGTTGTCCAGTGACGCTGTCTTAGCGTCAATTCAAAAAGATGGCTGGTTTCACATGACTTGGAAGAAGCACATGCAACTTTTCACCCTCCCAGTGTTGGTGTTGTGGCATGAGGGGGTAGTTCTAGTGGGTGGAACTAGATGACTAAATTAAGGGGGAAAATCAGCAAAAAAAAACCTGAGCAATATTAAGATTCCAGGGATTATAGACTATTTATTTCAGTTTCTCTATTACTTTATTTGAGTTTAGGTAACCTGACAATTGAGAAATGACAATCATAACTGACAGTCTCATCAATCATAAAAGTTATGTTTAACTAAAACCATTAAAAATTAAAAGTCTTTATTTTTTACCATGAAGAAGAATATTGGCTGATAATTCAGAATTTTTAGCTTCTTAAAATCATCTCTGTAACAATTTTCATATCGGTCCAGCTGTAGTAGAAACAAAAAAACACTTAGCAGTGGCTCTCTTTTGGACTTCAAACTCTGAGACCGGAGGACTCCTAGTTTGAATCTAGTCCCACTGACTTTGTAGTAGGGGGCTGCAGGATTGACTATCTTTGCACTTCCAATCATCATCACCTTGGGGAAGGCACACAATCCCTGGATGTTCTAAGGGTTACACAGCACAGCAGGTTTAAAAGAGCAACACTGTTAAATATGTGTTTTTCATACACAGTATTCTCTAAACCAGGTCATTAGAAATCTACTCTCAATTTAATGTCTTTTTTCTTCATGCATTAAATCTCATATCCTTAAGACTTGCTTTAGATGGCATTCGCAGCAGGATTCAAGAGGTTGTTTTGACTAATGCATATCCGACAGGCTGCCTCAACAGGGAGAACTCGCAGAGAACTTCGGTTAGTGGAGATGAGATTCAAAAAAGGCTGCTCTCTCCAATATAACCTTACCATCTAAATATCATCTCAGCTTAAGTTAGTCTCTTAATGAGATTTTTGGACAATATTACTTCATGATAAGTGAGGCAGGGCAATACATACCTCAGTGTCTGGGAAAATGCAATATCGGGCAGGCTAAACTGTTTATTTCAAACCCTATACCCACTAGAGGCCGTGGGAAATCTAACCCCTGCGGTAGATATGATCCACGTTTTTTGGATGTGATTTTCTGGGCTGGATATTGAGCGAGATAGAGGAGGGAAATGATATTTGGAATGAGCTGGTCTCCTGGCCCCTAAAACTTTAATTAGCCTCACTGGGCTGAGAGTGAATAATGCAACACATGAGAGCACACCTGAGCTTTATACATACTATCCTATCCACACACTCAAATGTGCGCGCACACACACACACACAAACACACACACACACTGATACCAAAAGCATGAGTACCCAAGTCACATATATAGAGTGAGACAGAAATATTACAGCTTGAAAAAGAGAAAACAGTGGCAGAGAGATAGAGACAAAGCCGACAGGCTAAAAGCCCACAGCCGAGTCAACACTGAGTGCCAGCCCACCTTAAACTCATTCTCCTTGTCCTTGGTGCCCTTGTGGAAAGGGCGGTCATACCGGAACCTCCAGATATTATTGACCTTGTAGAAGCTCTTGATGTTGTCAGGAACTCCATCTCTCTGCAGGACGTCCTGGCTGTCTGGGATGGGTGTCACGGCATAGATCTGTAAATCTGAGGCATGGCTGGTCAAGGTGAGCAAATAAAAAAGCTGCATGGATTTAAACTTCATATATTTGCGCACCTATATGAACAACAAAGCCACTTCAAATTACATAGGGTAATGAACAATATTTCATTCATCTATGCAAACAGGCATTACGTTCTCATATTTGCATTTTTGTACAAAGGTTTGGATCACATTGCAGTTTCAGATACAGAGCATTTAGATGACCATAAAAATAAAATAGATCTGAGTTTTTTTCAGCATTTCAAATTTTTTGGAACATTACAATATAGCCAAAAGCTATCGTCAGTCTGTAAGCATTTATTCAGAAGTGACCTCCACTTGACACTGTTAGTGTTTCTTCATTGTAGGAGACATAATGCAACAAAACTGCATTTTCCTTGCCATAATATGCGACTGCATCTCCCAAGAAATGGTGAAAATTTAGTTTTTACTATTCTGCTGTATTTCACAGATAATGCTATTCTACAGTCTGTCTAGTGCTGTGCCACACTGAGCACACATCCCGCCCCACTCAAACACACTCACCCAGCCTTCATGCTTTCACTGTCGCAGCTGTCATTTCACACATGGACGTCTCTGATGGTCAGGAGAGCGTAAAACATGTTATGTCATGTATGGCGCACATTAAAGTTCTGTCTTTGGCACTCTTTTTTGTTGATGTTAACAGATTCTCTGTGGGCGAACTGGACCGTATTCGGCCCTTACTCAAGCACAGGCTGGGCTATTTAGCTAAGCTTACAGGCTCAAGTGATATTCTAGACAGGCTTTAATTTAAATCTTTACTGATGAAATCAACATCCAAATTCATTCATTAATTTTCTGTAACCGCTTAATCTTTACAAGGGTAGTGGGTACCGGGAGCCTATCCCGGGGGCCAACAGTGCAAGACAGTGACCCATCCTGGGCGAGGCACACACACACCTGTCACTCCAAAACTCACACCTACGGTCAATTTAGAATACCCAATTCACCTGACATGCATGTCTTTGGACTGTGGGAGAAACTGGAGACCCCAGAGGAAACCCACGCCACCATGAGGAGAATGTGCAAACTCCACACACATAGTTTGCATGGTTTGAATATGTGGCAAGAATATGCGGAGTGTTCATTAAGAGCTTCACATGTCTGCATTTAATCTAGAGAGCAGCTGAGTGATGCAAATATTAACCACTCTTAGTTTGATGCTAACACTTAGCATTATCTTTGAGGTTGAAAATAGGTAAGTTAAGACAGAAACATTGTAGCTGGCTTTATAAGTAGCTTTCCACATTGCTGTGAAACGACATGCCTTGGCCCCTCCACCACAGTCGACAAAATTTGAAACCCCTCACTACCACCCCACCTTGACAAATCAAAACTCTGAAACTATCCTCCGCTGACAAATCAAAACTAACCCTCTGCCAGAATACAGGATACAGCACTTCTTGCTTGCATGTTTTAATTGCATTTATATATATTGAGAAAGGTTTGATGCAAAATGTTCCATTCCCAAGAAACTGCCACGTGAGACTATTTCACAGTTGTGGTGAGATTAACCAAACGTCCAAAGAGCTGAAAGCAATATCCCTGCAAGCTCTTACATGAAATGGTTACAAATACGCTGCCTGGTGTTGGAGACACTATTTTTCAATAGTTTTGAGATAAGATTTTGTCCAAAACAGATTTTTAAACATATTTATAGTGGGAAGCTACATGCAGGAAAACAAGATTTTTCAGATTTCATACTACTTGACCATTATCAACATTACATTTTAAAAATGTACACATGCAGTTTCACTGGGTCACTTTAGATAGTAAATTACTTGCTATATTTGTGTTGTAGGCTCTGTGACCCTGGCTCCTAATTACTATTGTAAAGAAAATGTAAGTTTTTTTCTTATATATTATGATTTTCCAAAATTTCTGCATAATTCACAGTTCATACCAATTCAGGAGAGGCCACTTCACATGGAACATGAGCTACATAGATGCAGCTATGTTTTCTAACTTTAAAAATCTTCACTTTTAATGCCATAAATAGCTCATCTTTACCCAAATATTTTGAGAGTATGCGCATGCACTGACTCTATAACACAAACACACACCCACTTCACACTGCAGCACATGCTCTCAACAGTTCACTCCCCTCCCACGTAATGATAAAGCATCCATTCTCTCTTCACACGCAGCATATGTCCACACATCCAGCAGGCTGTAGATCACAGCCCTGATTCAACAAGGACTCGTCAGAACAGAAATATGAATCGAGCGTGGCAGCGATCCAGGAAGGGCATTGATAAATTGCTTGTGAGGATAACAAAGTGCTATGCTAATGCAGTTTGACCGCTCCTGTCTGCTCCAATTGCACTCGGGAGAAAGTCCCACATTCGGCAATTTCAGTCTTCCATGTATCCGTCCCGCGAGCCAGGCCTGTGTGTGCACCCCGGAGCTTACCGGAGCCAAGTGCAGTCAGAATGGGACAGGATCGATTTCCTGACAGCAGTCAGATGTATATTTACAACAGGCTACTATGGTCTTGGGCATGCTTAAAACACCTCATCAGAAATGCTGTTCAGACCAGTGCAGTAAACAGGCTGATAAAGCAACAGGGGTGAAGCATATGAGGCCTAAGTGTTGATATTTTACTATTTGAAGTTTGTTTTGGAACCATCATTTGCAATAAAATATAGTTCATATCACAATATACATTAGTTTGCACTCATTTTGTGAAACTAAGCACACTTTCATTATAGAGGACCAACTTAAATATGGAATTTCTGCTACTCTTAGTGCACAATTACTGTTTATCTGATGTCTTTAAAAAAATACAGGAAAAATAAAATATACAATATAAGTTACTTTTAATCAAAATGTTAAACTCAACCATTAAACAGTAACTGTGCAATAAAGTGTGTTCTCTGTATGGGATGTGTACTTATTTTAACTAAGGAAATCAACAAAAGATCATTTGAACAGGGGTCCCCAAACGTCTGCATACGACTGTACCATAATTAGGGCTGTCAAAGGTTTAAAATAATCAAGATTAATTACATTTATCTTCTGAAACCTGACCTTAAAGAACAGTGCATTTCCTCAAAGTAATTACTTTCCTTGTGTACCCAGAGCTCCAGTGACCCTGAACATGAAAACAGGGTGAGTGCAGTTTCCAGTTAGAGCACTCTCGCTCTTATTCATACAGCTTGCTTATTCTGGTTTTGATGGCGGTTCTCAAGGGGAAGTCTTGCTTCTCATTTTGTTTTTGTTTTTGTTAGTTTGCCGCTTGTTATTTATCCATAGTTCTCCCATGAGCACTGTCTAGGCTAGTCTGCCGAAGGCACGCTGAGCTCACTCATACTACTGAACTTTCCAGCTTCGGTGGTGTGTTCTGCTTGTAAATGACAACTCAACAAATTCATCATGGAAGAAGTTAGAAATGACAATGATAACAGAACACCAGTCAATAAAATATGCCAATTAAAAACTGCATTTGAACAAGAGAGACAGTATTGCTGAGTCAATCATAGCAAGCTCTAGCATGCATCCAGCTGGGCTTCAGCCTGGTATCGAAGCTGATTTGAAAGGGTAGACTAAAAAAATATGTAAAAGGCCTTCAAATAAAAAAGTGCATTAACTGCCTACTGCTTTAGTGCTTTCTTAATGAGTTAATTTCAACAGCCATAATCATAATGCTTAATCACAAGAGAATCATACTGTGACACAAGTATCATGATAATATCATGGGGCCCCTAGTGATTCCCAGCAAAAGCATATGACTTTAGGTTTGCACCACACGGATGATAGCGACATCAAGCAAACCACAACACGTAACAGAGGCAATTAACAATAGAGAGCTTTCATCTGGTATTGATTATCATTCCTCTTTGGTTTGTGTGAGCATGTGCGAGTGTGTGTGTGTGTAACATGAGAGGATACACTGGGCTTCGGCCTGGTAGATGGTCTGGTCTGGCTGGTTGGCGTGTTGCATGGCAATGGCATGAGGGAATTCATTGAGCATGCGCTGCTGGAAGGCTTCCAAGCGCTCGTAGTCATGACCACGACACACAAACTCCTTATTCTGCAAAGTCCACACACACACACAGAGACAGAGACAGACATACACACACACATTAATCAAGCTTACATTGTGGCTTACAGTGCCATCAAGTGGACCAAAAAATACAGGGAGACACTATTCCCTGTAAAATGTATTACAATAACAGTTTGCGAGCAGGTGGTCTGAGCTCAGCTTGTCTACACTAGAGGTTAGCAGAGTGCTACTTACCCTCAGAAAGAAGGGGAACTTCTTCCCATAGAAGCCCACTCTGAAGAACTCTGGCTCTAATCTCTGCTGGTCCATTATTTTATCATATAGGGAGGCCTCCATCATCTACAAATTCCAGTTATTTGAGAGGAAAAAAAAGATTTCATTCACCTTAGTAACATCATCTGCATTAGGGCTGCCACTATATCTCAATGAAACCTTATTCTTCTATATGAATCATGAATGATTTTAATAACGTAGTTTTAAAATTTCTCTCTTACAGATACAAATCCAGAAAGATACATAATTTTTTTATTTTTTTAAATAAAGGCTTCATATATTTTCATTTTTTCAAGCTTTTTTGGAATGTCTGTTATTGTTCAGACATTATTCAACAGAAAATTTGGCAGATTTCTATAGTGACAGCTCCACTTTGTAAATTACACATAATGATATAGAGTGATGCTTACCCTCATTTTACTCAGGTTCCTGTAATCATAATATGATTCATACTGATCAGCCAGCTCTCTGCACAGGAGGATGCCATTCTCCCAACACTGAGAAAGAAAAAAAGAAATGGCACCCATCAGCACCTGCAGTTATATTAACTTCCACTGGGAGGTGGTAGATGACCACCAACACAGCTTGCACTGAGGCAGGTTCCACTGTGCGGGTAGCATCCTTTGACGTGAAGCTAATTAAATGGAAGGTTTTCTCCCCTGCTGCTTTCTAACTTCTTAATCCCTCAGCAATGGCACTCACAGATGTCTCGAGACAAGAATACACAGGGAGACTAGGCTATGGGAGCAGAGAAGTTTTTCTTATTCTCATTCAAAGAGCTGATGATGACATGCTGATTATGTAAATTCTGTTTTGTTTGATGAATAACTAATGGAAAGATGATCTCCAACTGATATTTTGATCACTAGATGATGGAGTCTATGCACACAACTGTTCCCATGCAACTGGAGAATAAGAAACAGAGGCTTGGGAATGTACAAAACAATGAAAAAAAAACCTCATCTTTATACAAATGTGAATTACCAGCTGATTTTGTTGCTATGCTTCAAAGATAAAGACCCCTGCTCTGACTGGCTGCCCTGTGACTGATTTTAAAAAGCAGCCCAAACTGAAACACTTCTTATAACTTCAGCATAAATAGCCAGGGCTACATAGCGGTGTGCTGATCAGGCAGATTTATGTAAATAGTTTGGTGTTTGTGACATCATGAAAAGAGTGAGTTTAAAATGGGCTGTTTTTACAGCTTAATTTCTAAATTCATGTACTGTACAGACTGGTGAGTTTAAGCATTATATTAAAAAATATGGCCTGTGCAATTTTTCACACATTTTTCCCCAATATGTAAACTTTGTAAATAATAACTTCTTTTTTTTTTTTTTAGAAAAATGTCATATTTAAGTTTGTTCTCTATGTATGAATATGTACTTGTTTTCATTCACAAAATCAAAATGTAATTTTCCTAGGGTGAGTTTTGCAACAGCAAAAAGGGATGTTTAATTAGCGTATCTTTTCTGAGAGTGAAGAAAGAGGGAGAGCCTAAGTGAGATATAGCACGGGCTGGGACCTTTCCACGGTCGAAGTTTTGGATGATGGTGAGGTGCAGATACTCCTTCCTCTGCCACTCGCTCTGCATGGGGTAGTTCAGGAACTCCCTCAGCGGCCTTTCTGACCACTCCAACAGCTCATCATACAGCAGCAGGGTGTAAGAGGCCTCTATATAAACACACACACACACACACACACACACACACACACAGTCAAAAAGACACACCCACAACGGAACTTTTGCTTCCCCTTTCCCTCTGGAGTATCACCAGTCTCCACTATTAACACCATTACCTGTGTAGTTCTGCGCTTTCATGTGCAAATCGTACAGCTTGTGGATGTAGCGGATGTACATCTCCTCCTTATTCAGCTCTGTTTTATAGAAGTTCTGCAGTGAGAGACAGAGAGAAAGAGAGAAAGAGAGAGAGAGAGAGAGCGTGAGAGAGAGAGAGAGAGAGAGAGAGAGAGAGAGATAGAGAGAGGCCAAGGACCTTAAGTGTTTTTCTGCTGTACAAAATTAATGAGGACAGAGCTGTCCACCCACATAGCCAGGTGCTTGTGGGTACTTGCTTTGCTGGTTGCTATGGATGCTTGTATAAGGTGAACTAAGAAAAAGAAGCAAAAGAGCACAGAATGCTGGGAAAAACTCCAGTGCTGGCATGTGAGCAAAAGAGCCACCATTGCAGGAAAAGCTTTTCTACTCAACACTCAGACAAGCTGAAGAATCAGTAATCCTGACCAGTGCTTAGGCGAATTCTTGCATTAAATCAGTTCTTTCACACTGCTGCAGAGATGCTGGACCACAGTCTGACACAAATAAGAGTTATCATGGTGGCCTGCTGGACTTACGGCCCTTTGGTGTGTGATGATCTGCTTTACTACAAAGGTATACAATAAACCGCTGTAAGCCCGTGTGAGTGAGCAGATAAAGTATTACTGCTGATGCTGAATGGGCAGAATGGAGCTCACCAGCAGACTGACAGTACAGCCAATCTTCTTCCCATCCACTTCCCCAAGCTTCATACAGTCCCTAGAGAACACACAGCAGCAAATCATTACACGTTTTTGGACATGTTTGCAGTTTTATATAGGGGTGGGCAGTACAACAACAATATAACACCAATACAACATAACTGTACTTGATACAAAATATGATCATGAGTCATATAAAAAAAAAAAAAAGTTTTGTTGAAAAAAATGTACCTGCAGCAGACAAAACGCACCAGCAAAACAGCAGCGCCACTTTTAAAAAAAGAACTACAGATGAATATAACAAAAAAGAAGGGCGGAGAATTTTGACCATACTAAGACCGAATTAGGTTCAAAACTGCAAGAAAAGATTCAGACTGAAAAAATATTAGACTCTCCATATAATCCTAATAAAAAGGAAAATGAGAAACAGTGATTAAAACACTCGTTTTTCTTGTGCTGTCCTGCACTGGTCAGACAAGTTCAAACAACTGGAATAGCAGGTGATTAATGGTGAAAATGTCAGCTGTATGGAACTATTTCATCGTTTCTGTAAAGGACATAAGACGAGTTATTTGAAACTATTTTTCATTCTAAGAGGTATCACGGACACTACAGGTTTGGTACTATTTGAAAGCATGAAAACAACACACTACAAAAGAGTTATTTCACATAAGATGGCCCTCCCTCATCGCTTGAGCTAGCTAGACATAACAGAACTGGTTGAACTGTCCAATTATGCCACATAAAGTTTGAAAAAAATGTGGTAGCATTTCATATGACTCAGAGGACCCACATGTTAACCCTCACCCTCCCAGCTCTGTGGTCCTGTTCTGAAACTCACATGCCCTTTGTAGGCAGTGAACAGGGGTCAGCATGGGCACTCTGACTGGTCTGCGGCTACACAGCCCCATATACAGCAAGCTGAGATGCTCTGTTTGTTCTGACGCCTTTCTGTCATAGCTATCATGAACGTTTTCTGCAATTTGTGCAACAGTAGCTCTGGCGTGGAACTTCACTCCCCATGTGCATTAGTGAACCGTGGGCACCCATGACCCAGTTGCTGGTTCATTGATCGTCCTTCCTTGGACCACAGTTGGAGGGTACTAATTACTGCATATCAGTAAGACCCCACAAGACCTGCAGTTTTGATGGTGCTCCGATCAAGACGTCTAGCCATTACAATTTGTCCCTTGACAAATTCACTCAGATCCTTAGACTTGCCCATTTTTCCTGCTTCCATCACACCAACTTCAAGAACTGGCTTTTCAGTTGCTGCCTAATATCTCACTCCTTGACAGGTGTCATTATAACAAGATAATCAATGTCATTCACTTCATCTGTCAGTGGTTTTCATACTGTGGCTGATCAGTGTATATCGTTCACCTATTTGTATCTATTTGTGTGTGTATGTATTAATGTGTGTGTGTGTACATGAATTCATCTCACCTGTAGTCAAGCAGCCTCTCCATCAGCCGTGTTACCGTGGCAATGAGTGAGATTCCGCTCTCTCTCCATGTCTCTCGCTCTATCTTCTTTAGAAGACTAAAACACACATTTACACACATAGCAGAGCAAAGATCAGTCATAAGCTCTCATTTCTTGCATAGTACACACCCCCCGCCACTGCCTCCCCATAATCATTATCCCTATATACACCGCCTACCCAGACACTTACTGACATGAACAGTGGGCCTTACCTAGGATATGGACCAAACAGAGGAATTCTACTCCAGGAAAGCATAGACGAAATAAAGTCATATTAATAGATTAATGTCACTCACGCGGAGGGGTTAGTACATGGTTAGTACTGTTAGTGCAGCAAACAGAGAGAAAGAATGAGAAAAAAACAACAGCAGGGTGGAAGTGTATAACATCACTAAGATTCATTTCAATGCGCTTAAAGATGCTGATGACAATGAGACATGTTGCATGAACAGGTGGGGTAATGCTGACAGAAATGGTCTTCTGGGATTTCTCGCCAGCTTTGCTGAAGATATGGCCTTGGACTGGGCACAGAGTCACTGCCATATATTCACACAGAAACAAACACACACACATACACATACACACACACACACATACACACACACATAGCTGAGCATTTGCAGGGCAACCAACCTGCTAACAGCACTAAAGGAGACCTCAGCAAGTGGAGAAGCAGGCATTAAAATTCACCCATTCTTTTTTTTTCCTAAGCCCACATCAACACACACAGTTACAGCTTGAGCATGGACATTATAAGACCAAGGCAGCCAGCTAGTTGACTGTAAACATGTATTTTCACAAAAAGAGGCTCTGTGGATAGTGCAATATGCCGATACTCCCATGAAATACACTCACATGCTGTTGAAGAGCTCTCTGTATGTTTCGTCTCCTTTCCCTTCTGACATCATACTGTCGAGCTTGTCTATTAGTTTTGCCTCCACCTAAGACAAAATCATGGCCAGTTATACAGTAGTAATGACAGCTTTAGTAGCATTTTGTAGTCAAAGACTGAATTCACAAAATAACATACAGATACAAAATAATCTGTAAAACCAACTGTCAACTATTGTTAAAAAACGTTAAAACATTTTGGTTGTTTCTCTTTCTTCTCATAATTTGAAAATCAGCTGCTTGTATTGGGTCAGAATGTTATGATGAACAGATCATTCCGAAGGATTTAAAATTTTGTTACATTAGGTTAAATTCCAAGTTAAGAACAATTTTATCTTTTCCAGTAAAGAGTAAACACCACACTCACATTAGCCACCTTAACCACAAATCTTGAATTAATATAAATATAAAATATCAAAAGTGGTCTATACTGAATAATTACTGAGGTTAGGCAGGGGATAGGGAAATGACTCAGTGTGATTTGGGCTATAAATTACACTGGAACATATACAGCGTATGTACAGTATATGTTTTAAAACTGTACCTCCTGTTGTCGCTGTCCATCAGGATTAATAAAATGACTGGCTGTGACCAAAATGAATACCTATTTGAGTTCTAGGGCACTAATGAGTATGTCAGCCAATCTTGACTTGAGTGATTTCAAGGACTCTACAATTTCCAATCATGCACTCATAATGTTTTGTGACCACTGTAGATCACTATATGAGTATACCAGTTTGCCTTGTGGGTCTCTTGTTACTATGCAGTTGACATCAATGCAACTGTTGTGTTAACAGTGGACACAGAAAAATGAACTTTTTAGATGCGATTCACAGAGCAAAAATACATTTTCGTCCCTCTGCACATTTCAAAATATTTCAACATTTATACGCCTACGAATATCATCACATTAATGCTAGTTTGTTGAGAAAGTGTCTCATTTCATTTTCTGATACATGGGCTTTTACTGTAGTTTGGTAACCTAAATAGTTATAAGGCACAATACTAATGAGGGTGATCGATACTAATGATCTATTTTGGTCACAACCATTTTCTGTCTGTCTATCAAATCACACTGAAGTGGTTGGTTGGAGCAGCAGGGGGCGCTGTTCTACCTGCTTGAAGTTGCCACTCCGGCGCTGTTCCCAGTCCATCATGTCGTGGAAGATGGGGATCATTACATTCCTCAGATCTGGCTGAGGAACCAGCGTCACCTCCAGAAACGGACCAATCATTGCAGGGATGAAGTTCAACTTATGTTCTCCTTCAGGAGAGAGAGAGAGAGAGAACGAGACAGAAAGAGAAATAGACAGACACGCCTCGTCAGTTTCACTTTGGACTGAATAAATCACTTTGGGAGAAATGCTTTTGGATTCATAGATTTTTTCCTTCACTCACCTAAATTCTGCCACATACTGAAGATTTCACAGCCCATCATCACTCTCATATCGCCATACCTACACGCACACACATACACACACATTTAATTGTAGTGAAAGTAATTGTCCATAGTGGTCATCAGATCACCAAGGGTGATGAAGACATTTCAGAAAGTGACTTTTTTTAAGGAAATGAATATTTCAAGCGTGTAAAAGGGTTTCCTAAAGTAGTCAAGAGATTTACCAATCATCATCAGCAATTTACCTCTATTAAGTGATGTACTGAAGCAAAAATCAGTTCGGTTGACCTGGATTTTACAGTGTGTTGAAACAATGAAAGCATATGGTGTGAAAATACAGTGTGAACAGTGCAGGGGGTAATATTCTTAAGGGAATAAAATGTGTTAAGAACTCACTTTTCAAGAATTTTCTTCCGCTTAGAAGGAGAGAAGGTCTCTAGTTGCAGGCAGGGCTGGTTGATGAAGATGACGGACAGATAGAAGTAGGAGTCCCACACCTACACCACCCACACAAACATATGCACAGTCATTCGTAACTTTTCAGGAGAAGGAAAAAAATCTCTTAAATTAATGTTAATGTAAAAAACAGAGGCTTGGTTTGTGACAGCAATAACATGTAATCAGTATGTGTGTGTGTGTGTGTGTGTGTGTGTGAGAGTGTGAGTGTGTGAGTGTGTGTGTGCTTACACCAAGTAGACCACTGCAGTGTATATATACACACACACACATACACACACACACACACACATATATATATTAGTGTTGGGAAAGTTAACGCGTTATTATCGCGTTAACGCATTATTTACTTAACGCCGACAATTAATTTATCGCGCGTTAACG
>JBBPCZ010000136.1:24727184-24750536 GCA_037974445.1 Brycinus macrolepidotus | reverse complement strand
ACACACACACACACACACACACACACACACACACACACATACACACACACACACACACACACACACAGAGACACACACACACACCACTATGACCTACAAGAGCTCCACCAAGTGCTGTAAACAGGTGCATCCTATGCCTCACTGCAGAGTATGATAACACACAGACACGCATACGCACGCACAAACACACACATGCTCACACAAACACACACACACACATTCTTACTGACAGGAAGAGGGCTTCTGTTATCACACCTTCACTGTTCACATAGCTGTTCCAAACCTAACACACAAAGCAAAAAAGCTGCACAACTGCATTTTCTGCACTTCATTCAAAAAACAACTTTAATAGCAAACAGCTTTAATATGGCCTGGAAGAACTTGTTTCTGCCTTCACACGACCCAATTTTGAATCCATACCCAACCGGCAACAAACTAAGCCTGACCCCCACCATCAAGAGACTGAATAAGACGCATTTCTAATGAAATGTGGCATCTGGTAAATTACCTCCTGATGATGGCAGCCGCTTTCATGTCAGGAATACACCACATTTTAAAAGCCTAGCTATCAACTACAAAAAGTTTACGTTTCTTTTAACTGTTTAACAATTAATGCCTTTGAACTATAGACGGGTGACAAATTAAAGGTTAAGCCTGAATAAATGTGTGGAGAAACATAACGGGTGCAAGTGCTTAAAGACAGGTGCGCTGCATGATACGACATAGTAATCATTCTACTATTCTACTATTCTCTGTGATACATATAAAATGCTGACGAGTCCCAGTTGACCACAATTATGGATCAAGATGCAAAGAGGAAAAGAAAGAGGGTTAATTATTGGGGCATAGATGGCAAAAGCTCCAGTCCAAATACTCCTTAACTGGCTAGAGTTTCAAAAGGAGCAATGACTGAAGTGTCCTCTGCATTTGGAACTCTGGGAAAGACAGTAAACAGGGTGGGAAACTGTGGTTGAAAGCACACATTCAGTGACTGTGATGCTCATACATTAGTGCGATATGTAAGGAAAATCAGAAGAGCGGCTGTTCCTCAGGTGACTGAGAAAGCACAGACGCTGAATGTGCGGTCAAATGTAATTGTGCTTATAGTAGTGAGCAAGGACAGCAAGAACAGTCTATTCACAACTACACAGAGAGGGACTTTACAGTGCATAAACCCCTCATTAAAAAGATTTTACAGAGATGTGGAAAATGTGATTTGATCAGATGAGTCATTCTTTACCATATCCTATACAAGTGGCCAAGTACATATGTGGCATACAGCAACAGAATGGTACCAGCCTGACCCTTACTGTGAAAGGGTCCAGTGGCATAGGTATGCTTTGGGGCATATTTTGTTTTGCTTGATAAGAATAAAAACAAAAGAAAACTTGTGCTTTGGAAACAATGTCACCAGATCTCAAATCAATTGAACAACTATGAGAGATTCTGGACTGATGCGTTCGACTGAGCTCTCCATCAACATCATCAATACACCAATTGAGAGAATATATTTTGTGGTAATGGTTTTCCACCTTCAGTACAGCTCCAGAGGCGAAGTCTATGGTCCAACAATTTCACTGACTGAAAATCTACAAACTATTTATTTTTCTTTTCCAAAATTAAAACGATTATTCGTGCAGTTGGGGTGCAGTAAAAGAATGACATTAAATTTTGAAAGCCTGCGGGCAGAATCAATATGTGGTTGAAGCGACTGGTCAGTGTTGGGGTTCTTTAAGATGGTCAGTGTTCTGTAAGTACTGAGGAGATCCACAATATGCTCAGAAGAAGGATTTTGAGGCATGACGTGAGTTAAATCATGACAGTAACAATAAATCTCATCATAATGCCCAGCCTTAGTCCAAACCTCACTGAATCGAACATGAATAGTTGGGTCCTGTCTGATCCCATCGGAGAAAAGGCACTGATGTTAGCTGCTGCTTTATAAAGGCAGTAATTACAGGCTGGGTGGTTGCATGCATGGGTGGCCCAGACATTTCATACAGCCTGGATTAAAAAAGCATCAGAATGTTAGAGGCAGTAGAGCACAAGGCAGTATGGCTTATATAAATAGCTTCTGAAGAAGCAGACCAGTGAGGCAATAGAGCAACTGCACAGGAGACGGTGCAAAACACTTCCATCACTCTAGCCAAAACAGATCAGGAAGTAAGAGTGTGTGCGTGTGTGTGTGTGTGTGTGTACTTGGACAGAGTGTGCGTTCCCAGTTTGACATCTCTAACTGACCGAGGTTGGACTTCAAAGCCTGAGCTGCCCAGATTTACTGCCATACCAACCGTTGCCGGGGAAACGAACAAATCTTTACAGTAAATTCTATAGATGTGTTTCTGAGATGAGGAGCAGACCTGAGTTAATGAGAGGGAATAGGAGAACAGCACAAACTCACATGCATTCACACATAAGGATGATCAGCCAAACAAACACCCTCTAGACTGAGGGTCTAAAAACTACAGCAAGCAGCCAAGGGGAACGCTCACTTCCAGTAAAGGCACATTCCTACCGAGAAAGCCTGAGGCATCTAATTTAAAACCAATTCAAAACAATATGACATGTATTTGGAACGCTCTGTGCATGCCATTGATTTTTATCTTATTCTATTATTATTCTGTATGCTTTGAGAACTTTGCCTGTTAAATACATGCATCACTCCCATAAGTATGATGCAATTGTCAAAGTTTTGGCAAGCTGTCTCAACAGCACTGTTCTAAATCTGTATCCCACAATCATAGTATTTAAGTAATTGCTGGAGTACATTTAATTTAATTATACATATTTAATGTTATGTATATTATTAAATACATAATTTGAAACCCTTATTTTATTCACTGAAAAACTGATGCGTTTAATTCACATTATTCAAATGACAGTCATTTGCATATGAAAAATGCATTAGCTCTACACAGTTCTTACCAACAGAAGTAAACTGGAACACATTGTGTTGATGTACCATGTTTTATTCATGTGCAACCCATAGAAACATTTGAATCACGCCAATTCAATGCTTCAGTTTTCCCAGTGTGGCGGGGGGGGGGGGTCTTATGGGTCTTGTAGCAACAAAAATCATAATTATACAGCACAACACATTTATGGACGGTTCATAACCAGACAACCGGACAACTGTTGTGAAAAAGCACATACTAAAACAGAACACTTTGGCCTTTCTCACCTGGCATGATGACATCAGAGAAACCCAGTTTCCTGGTGATGGACACCCCTCGTGTAAAAATGGCCATGTATTCCCGCCGCAACTGATCAATGTCCCCATGGAGTAACTGGAGAGCCACTGCAAGGCCTAGAGAGACAAAGAACACATTATCCATCCTGCACACTCACGCACACACCAACCCATATTGGGTTTAAAGAGCCCATATTTCTTTTGTATTGTATTTATAAAATATCTGCAGTAACACCATTTACTTCACATTGAATGGACAGGACTAAATTGCTACAGGCTGAAAGGATGGTCAAATGTAAATGTGCTTATAGTAGCGAGACCACAACTATGATCAAAACAGAATGTTTTTGCAGATGTATGGATTGGGGAGGTAATGGTTTAAACTTTGCTTACATACTAAATTAAACTATTTTATTTAAAAAGTAAGGGAAATTTGGATTATGGTGATCCTTTAGGTGTCAGTGTTCTAACAGATGATTTTCATTTCTTGCCTTGCTTCATTTTTACAAGGTTCTTGAACTGTAGTCCTAGCTGGCAGGAATACTGCACAGAAAAACATTTTTTCCTGAACAAACACATTTGATTTCACACACACACACCCTTTTCAAATCACGCTGAATGACATTTATTACTATGGCTGTAAAGAATCTGAAATGGAAAATAGCACATTAACACACTGCAGCAGAATAACTAAGGCCATGCTACCTGATATAACTTTCCTCAGCTTCTCCACATGCTGCAGTTGACTATCCTGTGGTCAGAAATGCTGCCCGTGTACTTGTAAAGTGGCCATTTGTCACACATGTATTTGTGTCAGATGTTAGGTTTACATCAACCACAATGGACTATTTTTCTATTAGGGGCACTGTCAGTATTCTGAGAACCGGAGTGTGTCATAAAACCTAGTTTAAGTCAGTTATGGAAAGCCTGAAAACAACAGTCAGTGTTCAAAGACTGTATTAACAGTATTTTACAATTACTTTATTTATTATTCTTATTATTTATTTATTTTATTTTATTTTATTAATTTCTTTACCAGTTGTTTAATTTTTATCCGGTTCCTCATTAAACAAATCATTTTTTACAAATCCTTATTAAAAACGTCATTTTACTCATAATAGCTCTTTTTAAGCCTACACAGGGTCATGTTGGTCCATTTTTTTCAGTTCCAGCAAGCTTGAAAACCTCAGAAAAATAAATACTGAGATACGTGTCGTGTATTTTGAAAATGTCTTGCCATATCTACCACTCTAATGACGAACACAAAAGACATCTAACAGACCTGTGACAAAGTGACCGTGGAATCAATTACAAGACTGCTACAATAAACCCCCAAAGTGAGAGCAATAACAGACACAAAACACACACAAACAGCTGCAGCGCAATGATAGTGGAGTTCAGCTCCACTCTTACATCAATTAGAGCGTAGAGGTTTTCGCCTTCAGCGTGTGGAGCAACTCTGGGTTTATGAATAATCAGTAAGAGGAGGTTTCTCCCTGTGGGTTAGGTGTATTGCACTCAGCTCAAGGCATGACTACATTCTCTTTCATGTGCTTCAGTCCCATAGCGCATGCGCCCACACACACACACACACACACACACACACACACACGCACAGTCTGCCAGCCTCCTTACGATGCCAGGGCCAGGGTTACAAATGTTCATTAGCATTCTGCTTGGCACCACAAACCGTCCAATACTTCACAGCTGCTCTACACCTCAGTGCTCTGAGGAAGCCGGTTGATTGCACTCACTGTCAGTAACTGGTTGCACACTTGGCGGAGCTGGTTTCTAGTTGTCAAATAAATGATACGTCCCAGGGTATCCGGACACTCCTAATTAGGAAATTCTGCCACTTTAAGGTGTCCCTTTTCCTGACATAGGTGTAAATGTATTTCAGAATCAGGTTCTTAATCCCAGAGGAAACTGCAATATTTAATGTCTAAGTACATGCAATAAAAAATCTGCAGAAAGATCTCAGTATGAAATACACAGTATATAAAACAAATGCAAGGTATAAATACTACAGATAAGTAACAGTTACTACTAATAACACAAATTATATTATTATCCCAACAGAATTAGACAGAGCAGCTGCATAAGAGTCTAAGGTCACCACGCTCAATACCAAGTATCAGTTAGAGGCATTAAAGCCTCCCCAGTTATGGGCTGTTTAGCAGCAGAACTGCGTACCCAGGAGTGATGGAGTTCCATCCGATTCAGCTGGGAGAAGTTGGAGTGGTCATCAGTGACCCAGAACTAACCAACCAACATCAGCTCTTGCGGCTAAATGCAATCAAATTCTCACAGCAATGTTGTAACATCTAGGGACAAAGTCCTAGTTAATACTGTTGCTTTGAGAAGACATGTTGGATAAACAAGAATCCACAAACTTTTGGACATATGATGCACATCTTCATTAAGTCATCCGATTTGCTTGTCTAGTAAGCTAAAGTAATTTTAAGCTCGTGCTATGACTTACCTAAAATGTACATAGGTTATTATAAGTCATGACAGATCCTCCTACATACTTTTCCAGTTCATTCTGACATTTTTACTGTAATGAATCAAGCCACTTTCACAAGAGTGCGGAAAATTCACCGCTTCAAACGAAAGCGAACAAAAAGGCCCATGTGCAGGGTTACGTAAAGTTCACATGTTTTCAACTTCTGCATGATGTTCTACAGGGAAATCACTGCACAGCTACCAGGAGCGCAGGAGGAGTGACCCATTGACTCATTGGGGGAAAAAATCTCATTGTGATTTTTCAGACTACTGCAATTTATATGTGATCATTTTCTATAAACGACGGTCCATAAACCATTGCTTCAGACATAAGTGCCATTTGACACCAAACAGTGTGTCCACATTAAATCTTAAGATAATGCTGAATAATGTGGGATAGAATGTAGCTACTATGATACGAAAACTACCCTCTTTGTAATTTCGATACGAAAATTATTCATTGATCTGCTTTTTGTCGTATACCAAAGACCCTCACTCACTCCACAGAGGGTGAGGGGCACCTTTATGGCCAAGTGGCACACATCACATTCAGTGGGAAAAAATATGTTCCTCCAGTATGCTGAATAGATTCCCCCAGTACGCTGGAGTGGATTTGGGTTTTGTATTTGAGGCTTAAGTGGAATTTGAACTTCTTTGGTTTGTTACTGGAATACGTGATGACATGGGCTTGTGGTTTGTCTGATGCTAATGAATGGTCTACAGACTTTCATTACTTGTTAGCTACTTCAAAAGCAAACTTCAGCCACCAAACATTCCTTTACTGAGTAAGTTTGAGGTGAGGGTAAAATGTCCGTATTTGCATAGATTTTGTCTCTGAGCTAACATTTTAAGCAAGTAATAGCAGACTCTAGTACCAAGACAACAGTGGAGCATCTATCTCTCCTAGGCCTTACAATTGGTTTCACTTCTCCTTTACAGCTGTTCTTTCATGACATAAAGCTGTCCAAAATAAACCATATGCGGACACAGCAGTTCAATGTGTGAGAAGCAAGTGGTTATGCTTCCTGAAGTATGGAGATGTGACTTTTGATTTTGATTTTGATGAATTACAGTGTAAAAAATAGAGGAAGTTACCAAGGTGATTTCCAGACCTCTTAGTTTAGAAAATAGCAAAATACACTTAAAAATAAACTGAAATAAATAAAAAATAAAACTTGAATTACACCACTATCATATTTCCATTCAATCTAAAAGAGTCAACATATACACACTTTATCACTTCAGCATAAAATTCTACTAAAATTGCTACATATGAGAACCTCCACTGAGTGTTTCAGGCCCAAACGGTTCACACAAGGACGTTCTCACTGTCCACTGACACAAAACGAATTTTTTTTAAGACAGTCAACTCCAGAAGTAATGGCACCCTTTGTAAAGACAGGTTAAAAAGGTCATAAAATGTCTTTAAGGATGATAAGTTTAATCCCTCACTGATAAATATGAGAAAAAAAACTTTTTATTAAAGCAAAATTCATCCAGAAAAATGACTTTATCAAAAACCACACATGTGACAATTACGAGCACCACTGCGTTTATTTTAAAATTAATGATGCCAAGAATTACGGAGCTGACTGAATTCTCCATTAGTCATGCAGACAGATTCAGTGCACTGGTGCTGTAGAGTGAAAACAAGGAATAAACAACCACACACACATCAACGCACATGCACACAAACATTCACACACACACACACACGCACACACACACACACACATTTCAAGCATTATGTCTTAATCATACACCTCCAATATTCAGTAAAAACTTAATTCCATTCAAATCCACTGTCTAATAGCATTAATAAGCCCCAATAATCTCGTTCCTTTAACCACTTCAGTATAAGCGCTATAATAACTCAGCATGTACTAATATGTTGGGGGATTAATCTAACAGCATTGAAATGGTTGATAAGTGTTTATCACCCCATGCATATGAATATGATCTTCTTGCGTCGCCTCTCCCCAGCCAATGTTTAATAAGAATTCATCAAAATTTTTTACCCATCAATTCCCATTTGCAGAAATCATATCTTCATTTATTCAGGAGGAATCTTTCATTAGAGATTTTGCGGGACATTATGCTTACGCGAGTCATTGTTCGCTGGCAGGCGCGCTCTGCACATCGCTGTGGATAAGGCCATCGAGCAAATGACTTTGTGTCAGTCATGGTAATTAATGTGCTCCCTCATGCTGCTTGCGATTATTCAATATCCGACGTTGGCACCATGTCTGTTAGTTTTTTGTTTTCTTTCTTTCTTTTTTTTTTTGATGGGCGCTTTCGAGAGAGTGCAGAAATCACATAAGGCTGCAGATCTTTCCAAAAGATTGGGCCCTTGCACCTTGTATTGAAATCCTTTAAGCTATCTTTGCATTTGTTTCTTCTCGTTCGGCTGCGGTGAACATATACAGCCTAGAAAGATTTCATTAGCATAAGCAGGCATGGCCCAGAGGCAGTTTTCTAGTGAACGCTCATCTAAAATCATTATGATCTGGCAATCAGGCAAACTCAAGCTTCTCGAGAGCTCGTGTGCTTCCTGCGAAGTCATTAAGTCATGCATCAAACAGTACACAGACACACACACATCATGCTGTTGCCAGCAAAAGGTTTCGCTATGCAAAAACTTGCTTTGTAAAAGCATCGCAATACGTGGAGATAATTCTGAGACAGGATGTGCACTGCACTATCTAGCTTTTCTGAACCTTAAAAACAAGCTGGACAAAATGCACTGGCAACAAAGCACTGCCGCATTTTTAAACATCTACAAAAACTGTAAGTGTAAAAATCCAATGTTTGCACAAAATAAGCTATTCATAAGGGTGTAACAATTTCAAAGCAGAATAAAAAAAGTGCTCATAACAGAGTATTGTAATTTAAGGCTGCCTCCATGATACGCCCCATGGTCTCTTGTGAGGCTATTCTCTTTCTCACTTTCATTAGTGGAAAGCCACACTCACTGATTAAAGACAGGCATCTGGATGCATGTTTTTCACAGTAAACCCACTATCAAATCCAGAAATTTTCAGAAACCTCAAAATATATTATGAAATATAATCACACACACACACAAACACACACACATATAATTATATAAGAAGGAACATTTGTAAAACTCAAATAATGGATAGAAAAACAACTAAATATGGCACAATGGGCAGATATCCAGTCTAATCTGCCTTTTTATGATAAATGCAGCTGTTTGGTGTCGCAAGAAGTACTGAAGATACTCATGATACACTCAGAAAAGTGTACTGTGGCGTAATTTTGCCCACCCCCACTTACAAACTGCTGTTAGAAACTCTACAGCAGAACTCTTCACTGCCGCAGCTTGTGTAGATAATCCCCATCAATACTATTTCTGCTATCTCAGGTTGCTCAGGCCTTTTCCAAGTATAGATCCGGCAGTGCTGGTCTTACCTGTGTTGGACCCTGAGAGGTTATAGCGAGAGTTCACTTTTTTGATGATGTTGTCATGGATTTGGCTCCACTCACTCTCTGTGTTGCAGCTGTAACACAAATAGCAGAATGTCGTTTCATTTACTCACAGTATTACACATAGCAGGGCTGCAATTAGTTCAACAAAGTGTGTGTGTGTGTGTGTTTGTGTGTGTGTGTGTGTATCAGTTGTGTCAGTAGACAGAGGGTGAAGTTAAATAGGTTTGTCTGGCCGTTTCAGTGCAATGTAGGTCATGCTATTAATGTGCCTATACCAATTTCTATTCCCTGGAGTGGTCGTTCTGTGTACTGTGTGGCTTCACATTCAATAAACATACGTCCAGAGATCTGCCCACTGGCTAGAGAACAGCTTCCCAGACACAGATTAAGCCTACATCTTTTCAAAAGAAATCATTTACAAAATGTTTCATTTTTGCCTCTAGACACAGTTTGAGATATCTGCTTCAAAGAATGGTAAAGTCAAAATAAAAGTCAACCCTAAAAAGTCCACGTTTTCAGCTCCCAACACAACTAGCTATACATGTTTTCCGTTGCTTAGTCGAGCTAACGGCCTCTGAGGAACAGGCTAGGAAACACTACATTCCCTACATTAACTACACAAAGAGAACTACACGCTTTCCCATTCTAACAAGAACTTTAATCTTCAAGCTACAGTGCGCTAATAAATCCAGTTTGGTAAAGACATGTCCAGTGGACAAAGTTTACTGCCTTGGTTTGGAACTGGAGCAATAAGATTAAGAGGGGGTTTCAACTTATATTTGAGTTTTTGATAGTTTTTCCTTGTTGTTTTCGATGGGAGTGATTTTTGTGTGCTGAAAAACTCACATTTCATGAGCCTTGCAGGCATGTGGTTTGGTTATTTTGTTGAAAAAAGTTGCTTCAAGTGGTCAAGTATTATTATTATTATTATTATTATTATTATTATCATTATTATTATTATTGTTGTTGTTGTTGTTGTTAATAATAATAGTTTACTTATTTTTCATTTAATTATGGCACAATTTGATTTATTTGTTTGCTTAAACAAATAATTATTGATTTTTTTATTTTGTAATTAATCAACTATACAAGGTATATTTAATATAATGTAATATAATTTGATTAACAATTATTTTCTTTGTAAGTTGCATAAAAATTCTAAATCTTGACAAATCTGGCACCACTGCACAGATTGTTCTGCTGTTTGAGAGAGCGAGTGATGTAAAGCAATGGGGAAGATCAGAGAAAAAGGCATCTTTTTAACCACTGTCTGTTTTTAAATGGGGGAGAGATCAAGGTCTTAAGCTGCTACAAAAAGATTTATACAAAATAGCATTTTGCTTTGTTTCCTCAAGGAGGTGAGTTGTTTCATTAAAGTGGTAAATGTGTCGGTTAACTGAATGGTTTTTACATTTTCAAACATTTCACAGCTTTAATGGAGGAGGAATTAGAGCTGGCAGTCTTTGACTACCGTGAACTATATGACTTCACAGAAATCGTGACAAACAAAAGGCTTCTTTTCTTTATTTAGCTTGTTTCTGCCAGGAGCACCACTTCTGCTAGTCAACAGTAGTAGCTGAATCTGTCTGCCTGTACAGACTGAAAAGAGAGCTTGCTAGCACAGCTGGACAGTTATAAGACGAGAAAAAAAGACTGCATTGGATTCGACTCATGTTTTTCTGCCTTCAGAAAAAAAGTGCAGTGCGAACCCCTCGTAATGCAGCTAACGAGTAATATAAGACGATTATACCCATCAATTAGCATCGTACCAACTGCATATCTGCATGATCACATTTGCCACAACCCACATCAAGCAATCTGAAATAGAATTTCTTATGTGGTTTCTGGCACAGTATGGCACACTATAATGTGTAAAAATACAAAAGTACAAAATTCAAGCTTCAAGAATACTGTGTGAAAACTTTTGCCCATTTATATAAATAACAGCTTTTCACACAGTGTCAGAAACCACATAGGCAAGTCTGTTTGAGGTTACTTAGAGGTCTCATTTCATGGAAAACTGAATTTCTTTTGATTTTTTTTTTTTAAATAAAAGAGCTATTTAAATATTATTCAGGCTTTAAAATATACTGTTCGTTGGAAAATATACTGTTTTTTTCTGTAACCAACACATTTCCACATATCTGCCCGTTCATCTTATAGTAGTTTAGCTCCACCCACGCATGCTGAAAATGTAAGGAGCCAGGACTGCTTTTTGAGGTACAAAACAGGGTAGCCAATCAGAGCAGAACTCATTTACATATATTAGTCTAAAAGGCACAATGACAAAAAAGCAGTTTAATTTTGAATGATGAGAGAATTAATCTGGTGTTTAATGAGGTTTAAAGAGATTACAAATGGTCAAGTGAAAACAAATGATGGCTGTTTTGGTACAAAACTCAAACACACATAATAAGTGGACCTCATGGGAAACATAGAATACAAGAAAAATATAGGAATGCAGATAAGAACTTATGATTAATCATTTATGATAATAATTTATGATATGATAAGATTTCAGTTTCTACAGCTTCTCTGTGTAGATTGAAAACATGGATCTCATGCAGTGACCAAAAGCTACATGAACTGATGTGAGTGCAGGAGTGTGTGGTAGCGAAGCCGGACCACTCACGCGTAGACCTTGAGGAGGTGGTCATCTTTCGAGTCAGCGGTAAGGAGATCGGCGATACTGACCACTGCACAGCCAAAAGGACGTCTGTACTGCACACTGCACATGTTCTTCTTCTCACCAGCACCCATGCGCCCTACATAAGACATATCACACACACACACACACACACGTCCTCATGTATCAGATGCCTGCAGACCAGTCAAGACATTTGTAGAAACTGTTAAATGGAAACAAATCAACCAGGACTGCACGCAACGGACAAAAGGCTATAAGGTGATTATACTAAAGTATGTTTAAATTTAAATATGCCTTGAAATATACTGCGGTACACTGGTGAATCTTGATGATGAGATGGTTACAGACTGAACTGAACTTTTCTGACCAAAATTAGTTATGCTTGTTAGATCATGTGAATGCCCTGATTCATCAAAACACACACACAAACTCATGTGGTACACCTAAGCTCTGTCAGCACTCAATAAAAAAAAACATATGTTAAAAGCTCATCTGCAAATGTGAGCTTTTTGTAATGGCAATATTGCAAAAAAAAGTCAGTTTTACAATAATAATTAACCCTTGGGCGTTGTTGTTGAGGTAGCTGACACTGACTGTTTTTGTCAGTGTCTGATTCTGGATCAGTACTGTGAATCCTGAGGTGGCTTGTGAAAACACACCCTGTTGTCTAAAGGGGCAGCTGGTGGCCTAGTGGTTAGGGCATTCGCCCTGCGATCAGGAAGTCATGGGTTTGAATCCCAAGACTACTAGGCACCTCTGAGGTACCCTTGAGTAAGGTACCGTCCCCACACACTGCTCCCTGGGCGCCATGTTCCTGGCTGCCCGCTGCTTCACTTGGTGAATGGGTTTAATGCAGAGGAAGAATTTCATGCTGTTCACACTGTGTGCTGCGGTGTGTTCACGTATGACAGAATTATCACTAAAGAGACTGCCTGCATTTTGTTCATTCATTTCTATAGTTTTAATGTGATGATTTTACAGAAAATGGATGCAACGTTAGCCTCACAGCTTCAGTGCTAAACTAAAGAAATAAAATTGGACACCAGACATGCCTTGGCTGATCGACTGCACGTGGGTTAAGAAGAAAATGTTGTGGATTTGATTTTTTTCCAGACAATTCCTTTCATTTACATTTAACTAAATTAAATTTCCTTTTTCCCTAAAGACTAAACCTGGCCCATAGCCTCAACCCAAAATATAAACCTTTTCCTAACCCTCACTCCTAAATCTAACTAATTTAAACATCAGGAGATAATCTATAGGGGGCTATACTCTAAATATAAAAAGACAATTCCTGGTTCAGGCAAATAAAAATGTAATAAAAACAAAGGGCAAAAACTCAGCTGTCCAAACAGATTGTGAATGGAAATGTTTATTTTATAACTAAATATAACTACTTAACATTATTAGACTTGAACAGTGTAGCAAAATTACTTTTAAGAGTTTAAAGACATCCTAAAAGGAGAATGCTTACCTATTCTAATGATGTGAACAATAATGTACACGTCTTTCCTCAGGTCACCGCTCCCCAAGTCCTACACAGAAACAACAGAGAGAGCTTTAATGGACACAGAGCTGTATCAGTGCACACAGCATTCTCTTACAGTCCTGTGTGCAATTAGCCAAATTGTTTTGACACTCTCTTTAACACTCACCACAAAAAGGGTACACTGTCTCTCTGTCTTCTCTGGAGACTTGGGCACTCCGTTCTTATTTAGCTTCACAAAGAACCTTTCACTGTAGGAGAGGGAGGCGAGAGGAGAGAGGAAGAATAGAGTGAATGAGAGACAGAGGGAAGAGGAGAAAAACACAATGAGGACCAAGGTTCTGGCACAATGAGGTGCCAAACCTCCACAAAGCATTCAGTTTTCCGCTGCTGGGATGGCATCGTTTTCAAAAACCACAGAAAAACTGAATCTGTGAGAATGATTTCTTACAATGTTGTAAGATTATTCAACCTATTTCTGAAAAAAGTACTTATTGTAGTATTTTGTTCCCCTTGTGATATGGGTATGGTTTCATGTGTTTCCATAATAAAGTACATGCATGAAGTATGTTTCTGGCCTAAGATCAATATGCAAATTATGATTGGTTCCCATGCCCTGTGTCTCATTTAAAAAAAATGGGCTGAAACACTTCACTTCAGTGTGAAAGGGTAGAACTTAGCTGTTGAGGTCTGAATAGGCGGATGTACACTATACAGACAAAAGTATTGGGATGCCTGACCATTCCACCAACAGAGACTTTAGTGACACTGCATTTAAATGCATAGACTTTAATATTGAGTTTGTGCCCCCTTTGCAGCTACAACAGCTTCCACTCTTCTCTGAAGGCTTTCCACAAGAGTTTGGAGTTTTTCTGTGGGAATTTGTGTCCATTCATTCTATAGAGCATTTATGAGGTCAGGCACTGAAGGCCTGGCTCGCAATATCTGTTCCAGTTCATCCCAAACATGTTGGATAGGGTTGAGGTCACACACACAAACACACACACACACTCACAAACATGCACACACACACACAACTATGCTCTCTGTGGGCCAGTCAAGGTCTTCCACACCGAACTCATCCAACCATGTCTTTATGGAGCTTGCTTTGTGCACTGGGGCACAGTCATGCTGGAATAGAAAAAGTTCTTCCCCAAACTGTGTCCAAAAAGTTTGAAGCATTGCGTTGTCCAAAATGTCTTTGCATGTTGAGGCATTAATATTGCCCTTCACTGGAAGTAAGCGGCCAATAATAAAGAGGTGTGTCCCAATACTTTTGTCCATACAGTGTATGTCAAAGCATTTGTGACTTCACAAAAACAACAAATTACCCATATATGGACCATACAGAGTGAATGGTATGTCTTGAAATGTATGTTTACATGCAAACATATACAAAGGAAATATGATTTTCCATCATATGGGAACTTTAAATCATTCTATCAAAGAAATGATCTTACTACACTGGCAGATAAATTGGCTTGCTTTGAGTAACAATGTTCAAAGGAAATAAATAATATTTACATTACAAAAGTGAAAAATCTTCTAACAATCTCCTAATACAAAATGTGTGTAAGATACATGGCCTACATTTAAAATGCTTTCCCATGCTGCGGGATGACTCACCACTTCAATTACTTTTATTTAGAGCACATCATTTTGTAAACCAAATCACAAACAACATTACTGATGGGTCAGAGACAATCTAAAACATCTACATCAGATACTTCTGATGAAACATTCATTGAGCTAATGTCACATATCCCGGAAAAGGCTTTTTCAACAGAGAAGTCGAGCTGTCAAGAAACTGGCACAGACATCAAGAGAGACAAAGCTTTAAAAACAGGCAGGAGAAACAGATAATGACAAGTGCAAATGCAGAGCTCTGAAACGCTCCCGTGATTCCAACATTCAAATAAACATATTAATGAGCTCACGGCCGCACTGTTATCTTTTGAATATGAGAGAAATATGAAAGTGAGTTTGCATAAAACACCGTGCCGTTCCTTGTAGGCGACGCTGTTCAAGTCCTGATTTGCTTGTTGCACTGCAGGGGGGCCTGGTTTAGTAGACATGACACACACACACACATACACACACACCCCCGCTCTCACCAAGTGGCCAGATAATCCAGTTACTTGACTTTCACAGCAGTGTGATCAGCAGAGGAGAGCAGACTGGTAATGTGGCGCAGCTGAACAATAGCTGCAGTGTTGTACAGTGACAATCAGCTGGTGTCTCAGGCTCACTCAAACCTCAATGAGATATACATATGATCACACACATATACTGTATACAGTACTTTGCCAAAGTCAGAGATCATCCACTGGTTTATTTAATTTTCAATCAAATCAGCCATTAAGTAAAGATATTAATCAGAAAATAGAGAAATATATCCAGAAACCTCTAACACTAAATACAATATCAAATCAAACAATATTTATTGTCCACCCTTGACTTTTGTGCACCTACTCCCACTGTAAATCTTTTATTGTTCCAATCTGGACAGCTGTGTCCTCACTATAGCTGCTCCCAAAGCTCTCACATTATTCCCATTCAAAGAGAGAAACTTTCACACAAGCAACTACCCACACACACCTCAGCTGCCTTATATATTTCTTTCACATTTGCATCTAAAATGTCTAAAAGAGGGATTTCTAGTTGATTATGATGGTGAAAAAAGAATAACTTGTACTTAATGGCCATTTTTATTGCAAATAAAAAAAATGGCCTTTGACATTTGAAAGGTAATGCAAACACCTCCAGTCAAAAAGCACACAATCTATGTACAAAACACATTTGAATACGACTTTTTGCCAGTTTCATTTCACAACTCCTTTTTATCTACAATTTCTGTTTAACATAGTGAAAAAACATACAAATGTATTAGTTATAATGACGACCCCCCCCCCACGTTAAATTCCGAAATACGTTAAATTCAGCTAATAAACGATAACTGAACTTGCACTCTGACTGAGGGCAGCGTTTACATATGACTGCACACACACATGCACACACACAATATCACACAAACACACACACTCACAAACATGCACACACACACACAACTATGCACACATGCGCGCATATCAGCATACTCATGCACACACATATCTGACACAAACATACAAGCACTAATTTACTGGCCATTGTTGAATTCCCAGCTTTCAATGAAGCACCCCGAGTGCTGTGTGTCCAGTCAGACAGTGTCAGCTCCTGCGTGTGGTCACTGGAGGATTCTTATCAGCCCGCATCTGCAGTTTCATTTCCATTAGTGAAAAGCATATTCCCCTAGCGTTTCTGTCACAACCTGATATTTCCTCCCTTTATGTGTGCAATTGTCACGCGAGACGAAATGACTCTGCTGGACGCGGCTGGATGAATGAACCGGACCGCAAAGTGATTCTTACACACGGGGTTGATTGTATTAACCAGGCCAAAAACATCCCCACGGGACGAGAGAGGCCAAATCACTATCCCAAACTCTGTCACTCACCGATCTTCACACATCATCACTGTCAGAAGGAAAACCTCATTACCTCAATGTTTACAGTTTTCATTTTTACACCACTTCTATGTTGTGTAAACATTCTGTAACTAATGGACTACTTGAAATTGTGTGTGAGTTTCTTTTCTTTAACCCTTATGTAATTACTGGAGATCCAATATGTTAGCGCTGTCTCCCAGCGTTCACAGGGCGACAGGCGCAGAAAGCCCTGGCCATCTGAGACGTCCATGTGTGAAACAGCAAAAGGGGCAGGATGCTCGCTTAATGTGACACAGAATCAAACTCCAAATTGGAACAGATTTCAGAATCATGTGACTTTTGTAAAGTGTAAATATGGTAAAACAATAGGGACATCACATTTTATAGCCCTGATGATAGATCTAATGACAATGTGATGTACATGCAGCAAAGAAAAGGCACTTTAGTTTTGTTTACTAAGGTGCCTTTAAATGCTTCACATTATACACATTATTTTAGTTAAAGAATACATATCTACAAAACAGATACAAACAAAGATTAAAAAAAAAAACAATACATTTGCCCATACCATCAATTTGGGCAGTGCTGCTCTAGATCATGTTTGCAAAGAAACAAAGGGACTGTGAATGTTTTTTTTTTTTTTACAGTGATATAAATCCAAAGGATGCTTCACTCTGCCATCAGCGCCACATTTGTGTGACTATCATGTGTGTAGGAGGAGTAGAGTGAGAGAGCAGAAGGAAATGTTGTCCCAACCTACACAGTTATTTGCTGCAACCAGTTCTTTATTTATTTCAGAATTTCATTTAGAATAAAATTAAAATAAGTTCATGAATGTTTTTATCTGAGAAGCATTTCTCAAAGCTTTGGGGTCTGATG
The DNA here is from genome assembly GCA_037974445.1 of Brycinus macrolepidotus. Classification (NCBI taxonomy): domain Eukaryota; kingdom Metazoa; phylum Chordata; class Actinopteri; order Characiformes; family Alestidae; genus Brycinus; species Brycinus macrolepidotus. Next base: position 24,732,892 of record JBBPCZ010000136.1, on the reverse strand, counting down.
TATTTAGTGCAGTTTAGTACATTAGTATAAATTTTTAGTTTAAAATCTGAACATTTAGTATGAAATGTATATATACATTTTAGCATACCAGTGAAGGCAACAAGACATATAAAACAAGAATCATGATCAAAAATGTGAAAAAAAAAAAGTCTTGTTTTGTCTTTGGCAATTTTATGAATTTGCCAAACACTTGAAAAACTACTTGTTTATAGTTTACATTACATTTTTTTTTTTTGGACATGCATTTATAAATCAGCATTCAGTTTTGTCTCAAAACCAAGCAGCAAATATTTATGCACAATACTTTAGATCCAAATGTCTTCCTAATTATGGAAAATGCTATCCAATCAGGTGTGTCCAAACTTTTGACTAGTACTGAAATGTAGCTGCACCTCCAGCAGCTGCCAGGTTTGAACTCAAGTAAGTCTGGCAGCGGCTGTGGCAGGCAGGAAGAGTGTGAGTCGTGGCACCATCTGGACCCAAACACACACCTCGCGCTACAGCAGAGACAATAATTAGCTGGAACCCAGCCAGCCAAGCGGCCAGGCAAAACAGCCCTGGAACACAGCTATTAGCAGATTCTCCTTCAAGACAACAGTAGGCACAGACACAAACACCGAACTACAGGCAGTGAGGGAAAACACACAGGCAGAGAGGAGAGCAGGGGCGGCCGAGCCGCTCTGCTAAGCCTGCTAGAGTCAGTAATTAACCATAGAGGGAAGAGATAAGCCCCAAACACATGCACACAGACCCATCCCTCACCGCCAACTGGAGTGATGCAACAGCTCTGTGCATGTATTTTCCAAGGTGAGAACCATTTCTGAGGATTTTGCATCACTTTTTCACATATATACAGTAAAAGCCCGTAGCACAAGCTACAAGAGCTATGCTATATTAAAAAGAATAGCAGAGCAAAAAAGAAAAAAACAATCTAAATCATTCACACTTTACCCCTATCGACTCAGTCTGCCAAGACATGTTTAATGTCTGAAATCTGAAATCTGGAGCTGCAAAGATAATGCAGTTAACAAGCAATGGAAGCATATACCCCACTATTTAGCACTGTACATACCACATGCCTAAATCATCACACATTTGACTTTTCAAAAATGGTCAAAAATGATATAAAACTTGATGGTGATACAGACAAAACTGTTGGAGTTAAGCCTTATTAGTGGTGGAACAAAATGAGTGAAATTTGTAAGCCATTTTGAAGAATAGGGTGTTCTAAAAGTCCCACCAAAAAACTCCAATTAAACATGAAAATGTGTGTCATGTACAAAAGAAATACAGATCCATAAAACCAGACTGTCCTACAGTTTTAGAAGCCATTACTGGGTGTACTGAGTGTATTTTAGATATAAAAGAGCACTATTAAATAATTCGGAGGCAGGTTATGGGGGGAATGAACCCTTGTTAGCACATTTTCTTAAGCTTTTATTCAAATTTTGTACCCCTCATTTAGCAAACAAACTACTTCCACCATAATTCCTACAATTATTGCAGCCCCCATTGGCCCATTTTGAATGTATCATTTTCTATTAATATTACAATGAATAATATTTTTAAATATAAGCAAATGCAGGCAATGTGGTGTATCATATTGTTTTACTGTAAATATCTTATTACATGAAAATGTGGGGTTTCGAGTCAAGACTCTGGAGCTGAGCTGAGGTTAGTAAGAACGCTGCTGTTCCAAAAGCAGATGGAGAAACTGCATCTTGCTGTCATCGGGAGTCTGGACTCCCGAGCTGAACTTGCGAGGTCCAAGCTCCCAAGAAGGGGAGTCTGTACTTTACATGTTCCGTACTGAGAAATTTTATTTTGGAGCTTTCAGCCACTGCTGTTCTTTTTAACTAGGTGCACATACAGGTAAAACTACAGGCAAACTGCTGCCCTCGTCAAGTCAAGTCATTAACAGTCCTTTAGGCTGCACGGTGCTTTGAAAGAGGAAGAAAACATCATCAGTGCAAATACTGGACAACAATATCACATTTTCAACAACATCTATAATGTCAAATAGTTGTTCCAGCCCAGTTTTCATGTATATTATTTCAAATTATATTATTTTATAACATACTGAAAAAATTTGGTTGTAATAAAACCTAAGATCTCCAAAATGCTAACTTTACAGGAGGAAAAAATATTCATAACTTTTAAAGTAAGTTTATGTAACAATGTTTTATTCAAGTCATTGTACACCCCTTCTAGTGTTCCATTCATCTTTTAAAGCGCAGCTAGTGTTATCAAATAATAAAATGAAATAAATTAAGTTGTGATGTGTTGATATGACAGTTATGATAAGCATTTTCTAATTTCTGGTGTTAAATCATTACAAAAGCCAGCATGCTAGCTGAAAAAGAGATTAAGATATGATTCAAGTCTCACAATGGGCTATTACTAAAAGACATTTTTTCTCAGCAGCAGGTAGGAGATTTGTCATGATGTATGATGGTTTGGAGCACGCAGGATGAAGTCCTTTCTTAATTCTGCTTAATAAATTAATCACTGTAATTACCCGAGTCATTAAAGGTCTGTAGATCATGATGACATTCACTCTGCCTGACTTTACAGTGACTGTGTTAACAGAAGTGCCTGTGAGGGAATTGAATGTGTGTTGTACTGATAGCTCCACTTCTCTTTCAAGCTGAGGTGGAATCCATACTCTTTGCTGTGTCTCACATCGCTCAAGAGGAAATGAAAGAAGCGTTTCAGCTCAAGCCTTTCCTCAGTACTCCCTCATTTCAACAGTCTGACGTGCAAACAAACTGAAAAGAGCTGTGAAACCATTCTACACTGACATCACACTTCATTTCTAACGTTTGCTGTAACTGCATTGGCAGCAGAATTAAACCACGCATACCACACTACACCCTCAGGCGTACGATTGTGTTCTCCGACTGTATAGAACCACACAACACTCTGCTGTGAATTAGAAACACAACATCCCACAGCTAGCACTACCTACTGTCCAGGAATCTTGGCTGAAGAGGCAAGTCAGTGATGTCCAATAGCCTTGATGATGCCTTTTGTTTACCCATGCTAATCCAAGTCTTTAAGTATCTGCAGAAATCATCCTGATCTGTTTATTTTGTTTAATTTCTTTACACGACTTTACAAACCTTAATGTTTATTTTACGTCCAATTCAGGTAATTCTATGTCAATAAAGCTACTTTTAAGTGATAATGGTGCATTTACAATGCACTGGAGCAAATAAATATTTGTTCCACCTTTTACTTATTTTTATGCCAGCTGTGTTGCCAAAAAAGGACTGTGATAGTAACAGTGAAGAGAAGCAAGTGAATAGAACAATAAAAATCTGAGACATTCATGATCTCTAGTGATGCTACAGCCATGCTCTCTCTGGGTGGATAGGATGGCCCCTCTCCCCACCACTCTGCACTATGTAGCCAGGATGTGTATCTGTTAGCTGACTCAACAGAATTGGCAATTAATGTTCTCCTCCAAGCATGTTGAGCTGTCCAATTAGGTTGTGTTTGTGGCAGTTTGAAAAGATGAAGTGGAAGCACATGCTAGTCTTCACCCTCTGGTGTTGGTAGTATCATGTAACTGGGGGTGTCCTAGCCAGTAGAAGGAATTGGACACGACTAAATTATGGAGAAAATTGGGGGAAAAAAACAATACATTTGCCTTAATAGTAAATCTCTTGTTTCTCTTTGTCTGTAGTTGGTTTTGTCATGCATCATGGTTTCTCCCACATAGGTTATACAAAGGATCTGATCAGGTTAACTAAAGCTAATAGTGTTTAATTACAATATGTCTTAAAAGGCTGCAGTATGTATCTTTTAGATTGTGCAAGAATAACCTTTCTTCCCACCATTGTAAATGCTGATGGGTTAAAATGGATGTTGGTTTACCTGAGCGGCCGGTTCTCCTTGCTGTCGTAGATGTAGAAGAAGACCTCCAGCTCCTCGCCCAAGTTGGAACTCATCAAGCTCTTCATGTGGACAAACAGGTGATGCGTACTGGCTGGCACCGGCGTCTCTTTTTTGCGATGCCGATGTTCCATCTGGTGTGTACACACAAACACAGAGAGACAGACAGACAGAGAGACAGACAGACATTAACAGGCAGAGGATAACTATGCCATCAGCACAACAATTCTCAAAGAAGCAAATCTGGTTTTAACAAGACCAAATAACACTGGTCAGCCAACTGTCATTCTCCCAGGCACATATGCCTGATGGCGTCACAGGGGGTATGGCCTGGAAAAAAGGCCACTGATCTATGCAAACACATTCAGTTCTCTCTCTCTCACTCTCTCTCTCTGCATTTTCAGCCCTTGCATGGTTCAGTCAGAACTGTATTGAACATGCCGTTTAATTCCGGAGGCACCATATTCCCAGCATGACCCCATTATAGTTGGCTAAATCTAATTTGTTTCACTTAACATGACTCTTGGTTGTTTCGACACAGGATGCCTGAATGTCAAATGTGTGCATACACACAAAAAAACACACTGACCAATATGTCTGCATGCATGATCTTCTCTGCTATTCTTTGAGTGATGCTGTAAAGAACCATTTAAGTTCCCTAAAGAACCAATGTGTAAATGAGATTATCAAGCCAGCAAGAAATATTTTTTAAGGTACAAACTACCACATAAGGTAAAGGTACCTTAGTTCTTCCAAAAACCTTTCCATTATGTGGTTAAGTTTTTCAAACTTAAACAAAAAATTCACACTCACACATCTCATTCAAAAAAATGATTCTTCGGTAGCAAACAACACTCTCCAGCAACTTTATTTGTTAGAGTACAGGGTTGCCAATACTGATTTCAAATGTAAAGCATGCATCATCATCTATATGCCCAATAATTACTTGATTGATTACTGAATTACTTTGAGGGGTCAAATTATTTCCAGGAACAAAAAAATTAAATTTTAAGTTCATTTTTATGTAACACTATAATCATCTGTGGTGCATTTAGTATTGTTCTGTGTTTTACTACTACCCTTTTCAAGTTTTGGTTAGATGCAAAAGGGTTAAATTTTTGAACCACTCCATGGGAAATTATCCATTCATATTTTTTCCCCTTGTTTTCTAGGCAGGTACAGCCAAGGTCTCCTATTATTCAGGACTCAAGGAGCTGGACAGGCTTTACAGGTTAGATTAACTACCAGTCTCATTAGAACGTGACAGAGGAATCAATCAGTCAGGTTTGATTTCCAGCGGAACAAATTATTGGAGGAAGACATCACTCTAAGCCTTCTGAAAGTCCCACGTCCATCGCTGAGTGTGAATGCGAGTGGTAGCTTAGCCAATGGGTTTCAGTCAGATGATAGAAATGAAAAACATAGAAAAAAGGGGCCAATCCTTACTGAAGTTGTCACTGTAAAACTGCAAGATATCAGGTTAATATGTTAGTATGTTTGTAACAACAGAAAAATATATAGAATGTCTTTTAACAACTTTTTTTATTGTGTTTTGGTGTTTATTGTGTATTTGTTTAGCGCCTGAACTGAAGGCCTAGCTCTTGGTTCATCACTGCTCCACGAAGTATCCTGAATGCACACCTGGAATGGTGCCACGGTGTGCAGAAGGGTGATGTAGTTTACAGAAAGATTAGTGAAGCTGCATATAAGCCACAGCCTCATCCTGGTGTGCTCTGTGTGTGTGTGTGTGTGTGTGCGTGTGTGTGTGTGTGTGTGTGTGTGTGTGTGTGTGTGTGTGTGTGTGTGTGTGT
>JBBPCZ010000136.1:24708532-24727084 GCA_037974445.1 Brycinus macrolepidotus | reverse complement strand
GTGTGTGTGTGTGTGTGTGTGTGTGTGTGTGTGTGTGTGTGTGTGTGTGTGTGTGTGTGTGTGTGTATGTGTGTAAAGAAGCAGTAATGGCTAGATTTGGAACATTCAGACAAGAACATAGCCCCCTGCTTCTCCAGATGGCTTGAGAGAAAGGTGCCAACAAGCAGCTCCACATACTTCGTTTTCTTCAGCCACCATATGGAGGAGAGAGAAACACAGAGAAAGAGAGAGAGAAAGAGAGATAGAGGCTAAAAAAAGGTAAAAAGAGGGCAGGAAGAGAGAGAACGAGAGAGGCAGAAATGAGAGAAAGATGGCAAGAGAGAGAGAAAGAGTGAAATAGAAGGTAAAAGCTAAAAGGATAAGACAAGGCACGAGGAAGAGCGAGGCGGGGGCTCAAAAGGTAATTAGAGGAGAAGAAGAGAGAGTGAAAAGAAAGGCTAAATGCTATTTGGATAGCAAAGGACAGGAGAAGAGAGATATACAGACAGAAAAGCCACAACTTTAAATCCACTAGACAGGTGAAGTGAATAACACTGATCATCTCAGTATAATGGCACCTGTCTAGAGGTGGGAGATATTAGGCAGCAAGTGAAGAGTCAGTTCTCAGTTCTTCAAGTTGGTTTGCTCGAAGCAGGAAAAATGGACAGATCTGAGCTACAAGAGCCAAGATGACTGGATCACAGCATCTCCAAAACAGCAGGTCTTGTGGGATGTTCTGGATATGCAGTGGTTATTACTTATCAAAAGTGGACCAAGAAAGGGCAATCAGTGAACCAGCAACAGGGTCAGGGGCATCCAAGGTTCACTGATACCCGTGGGGAACGAAGTCTAGCCTGTCTGGTCCGATCCCACATAAGAACTACTGTTTAACAAATCATGCTGGCTATGACAAAAAGGTGTCAGAACACACAGCTAGCTGTATATGGAGCTATGTAACCACAGACCAGTCAGAGTGTCCATGTTGACCTCTGACCACCACTCAAAATACCCACAATGAGGAACATGAGCATGAGAACTGGACCATAAAGTAATGGAAGAAAGTGGCCCGGTCTGATAAATCATGTTTTCTTTTAAATCATGTGGAAGGCCAGATGCATGTGCATTGCTTACTTGGGGAAGAGATGGCACCAGGACTCAAAATGGGAAGAAAGCAAGCCTGCAGAGACAGTGTGATGCTCTGGGCAATGTTCTGCTGGGAAACCTTGGGTCACCCTTGATACCTTTCTATCATAGCCAGCATTCATTTTTTCAGCAATTTGTGTTACAGTAGCTGTTCTGTGGTATCACACCTGATGGGCTACCTTATGTTGGTTCACTGGTTGTCCGGCTTTGGACCACTTTTGGCAGGTACCTAAGATAGCAGCAGATACACCTGCTGTCTAGCCATCACAATTTGGCCCTTGTCAAAGCCACTGATGCTTACGCTTGTCAAATTTCCTGCCTCCAAAACATCACTTGCTGGCTAATGTATCCCACATCTTGATGGGGGGAGAGGGAGAGAGAGGTAGAAAGAGAGAGAGAGAGAGAGAGGGAGAGAGAGAGAGAGAGTGCTAAAAAGGTAAAAGTAGGGCAGGAAGAGAGAGAGAGAAGTGAGAGCAAAAGGAGAAAGATAGAAATAAAGAAAAAGACTGAAACAGAGGGCTAATTGCTGAAAGGATAGCAGAGGGCAGGAGAAAAAAAAGGATTCATATATAAAGAGAGAGAGGAAAGTCAGAACCGAAAAGAGTTCATATGAATAAAGGAAGGAAGCAACATGGATGAGAGAATGGAGAGATGCTGTGTTAGGAAGCTCTCACGTAACTAGCCTTCATCTGAACTGAACGGGCTTATGTGATAATGTGGTGAAAAATTCACTGGATATCTCACTTCATTCCAACAGACGCAGGCATGCAGCCCTTAAACCTCTTAGTTTCTCTCCATAATCACTGCACAAAGAACACTTCTGTCCTGACCTAACACTCACAACCAGAATGATTCTAATCAGAAACCAGCAACTGGCAGGACGTGTTTCCCTCAGTGGTAAAAAAGCGCCTCCAAAAAAGAAGAAAAAGGCTAAAGTCCTTGAAGAGGATGTGAAACTATGCTGACATATTATATGACGTGAAACTTTTCAACAACTTCTTTCCCATGCTGTATCTTTCTTCCTCTCCCTCCTTCACATACACATGCACAGTGATTCCTCAGCGGCTAATTAAAGTGTGTGTGGGCAGAGTGTGTGACCTGCTTTAGACCTGCACCATTCATCACACTGTACTGAGTGTGTGTCACTGTTAATGAGCCTAGTCTAATCACAGCTGTCAGAGTTACACTCTAGGAGAGAACACACAAACACACACACACACACACATCTGCATGGTCCTCCTTATTCAGTCAAAAACTTCCCTTCTAATAAATAATTTTACCCTGAAAAGGTTACATTTAAAGGGTCCATATCCTACATTTTTCTTGTAGTATATTTTTCCCTAGGGTCCACTTACGTTTAAGTGGGTTTATGTATCAGAAAACATATTTCATTTTTACATAGACATTTTCCAGCCTCTCTGAATGTCTACCAACTTTGCTGAAACTAAAACACTCGTTATAACTTCAGCAGAAATGGGTAGAGCTAAACTGACTGAAAGACTCCTTATAACTTCAAAGTAAATTGGCTAAACTACTTTAAGCTGAATTTTATATTTAAACTTTAAACAATAAAGGCAGTTATTATAAATACAATATGGAAAGTGACTTTAAATCTAATACAATAATCAGTCGTAAGTGCAATATCTCCATCAACTATTATTCACAATTCTCCCATATTTTACCCAGCCCTCCATCAAATGCATATATATAAGTGAAACATTTTGCATTTTACTATGCACACAGCCCATACACTGCACATTTGGGGTCATGCACCATACACCGATCAGCCACAACATGAAAACCACTGACAGGTGAATAACATTGATTAACTTGTTACAGTGGCACCTGTCCAGCAGGGGAACAGTCAGTTCTTGAAGTTGATGGATCCCTGGCCACTATCAAAAGCCCCTACAACGAGCACAGGAGCATCAGACCTGGGCCATGGAACAATGGAAGAACATGACCTGATCTGACGAATCACATTTTCTTTTGTGGACATGTGGGTGTGTGTGTGTGTGTCATTTACTTGGGGAGAAGATGGAACCAAGACACACAACGGGAAGAAAGCAAGTCAGTGGAGGCTGTGTGATGCTCTCAGTAGTGTTCTGGAGGGAAACTGTGGGTCCTGGCATTTATGTGGATGTTACTTTGACACGGACCACCTACCTAAACATTGCTGCAGATCCAGTACACCCTTCCATTGCGACATTATTCTCCTCTTTCAGCAGGATAATGTGCCCTGCCGCGCTGTAAAAATTGTTCAGAAATTGTTTGAGGAACAAGACAATAAGTTCAAGGTGTGAACTTGGCCTCCAAATTCCCCAGATCTCAATCCAATCGAGTATCTGTGGAATGTTCTTGACAAACGAGCCTGGTCCATGGAGGCCCCACCTCAGGACTTAAAGGATCTGCTGCTAATGTTTTAGTGCCAGATACCACAGCACCTTCAAGGGCCTTGTGGATTACATGCCTCGACAGACCAGAGCTGTTTCGGCAACATGAGGGAAGCCTACACAACTTGAGGCAGGTGGTTTTATGGCTGATCTGTGCAATGTGCAGGAGGGATGAATCAGATTTGAGACAGATTTGAGGCATAGTTTCTGTTCTGACTAATCAGATGAATGTGAAGGCAATGTATAAACAACGAGAACAAACTGGTGGTTGAAAACACCATCTCTTTTATTATCTAAACACTGTACACATATCCTTATCCAAACTTTTTCAAAACGACCATCAGTTAATTCTCGTCATTGTCAGCCCTTCACAGCACTGGGATGTTTCTTCCTCTGTGCTCACACTGAACTCCTCATATTCACAGAACAAATCATGGTGTATATAACGTCACATTTCGGTCTTAAATGCATTTAACATAATTACAGCTGTTCTTTGAAAGACAGATTCGATTACTGGGACAACAATAACCTTTTTTCCAGTCACAATAAAATATCTCCAAACAAACTTAGGATGGCCTTAATGCTCGGATTTCACACTTTTAACTTTAAAAGAGAAAAAAATTACTAAGTAAAACGTAGAAGCAGCCATTCCAAGTGTGTACTGCACATTGGGCCCAAGAGGGTTAATTATGTGCTTGGTGGGGACCAGAAGAACACTAAAATGCGGAGATGTGCTTTAGGACCAAGACTGAAAAACAGTACCCCACAAGGCTGTGTTGACGGCTATAGTGGGAATGAATGCCTGGGTCTAGGACAGAGGCCATGCTGTAAGTAACAGCAGATGATGTTACAACAGTGGCACCGGACATTTCAGGTCACATTTAGCACAGGACACAGAATCCTTCAACATGCTCCACGCAACTCAATTACGCCAAGCTGGAGACTCCCCTGTTAGGAAGGATTCTGGCTCCGCTAACCGACTTGCATCTGTGTCCACAGTAATTGTCTTTGTTTTATGTCGTCACTTTGTTGTTGAATTACAGTCATTTTCCTCCACTCTGTAATGGAGACACATTAAGCTTTCATACACAGCCTCTCTTGTTCAGCAGAATGGGATTAAGTGGTTAAATTATGCTTGGAGACAGCAAAGCCGGCACCGAAGCCGCAGCCTGGAGGTGGCGGAGGACACGGTTGCCACAGTAACACAGCACCGTCGCCCACGGCGACAGGGAGGCTAGAAAGGGAAACTTACCAGTCTGTAGAGCTCGGTGACACTGATGTCATCAGGGTCCACCATGCTGAACTCCCTCCGAGGAACAAGGTCCAGACCTAGCTGCCTAAAAGAGCAAACACACACACACACACACACACACACACACACACAACACAACATTTACATGGACTCTTCTCATAATCCCAGATTGATACTAGTTTATAAAAGTGGCAAAAATGAAAGACAGAGAGACAGAAAGAGAGAAAGTGTTGGGGTGCTGTAAAAAAATGAGAAACAAAGATAGAAAGACAAAAGGACAGAGAAAATGAGAGACAAAGTGAGTGAGAGAGAGAAGCGAAAGACCCACTCGTTGCCCCAGTCCAGACGGGCAGTGATGTGCTGTTTGACGTCCTTCATGCGGTCATGGGTCAGGTGACCCACCAGAACCTGCCGCCGAAGGTCCAGGATCTCATTCATCACGTGCCACAACCTATGGAACAGATCCCCTTCATTCTTCTGCAGGACAGACAGAGAGTCAGGAACAGGTTAAAATCACAGATGGATGAGTCCTGCATCATTCCACATAGGAAAAGAGCCATTTTGTTACAAAAACACACAGCTATTTCCTTGAGGGTCAGATGGTTACAGAGAACAGAATGTGATAGAAATCTCGACTGCACGGGTAGCAGCTTCCAAACAGATAAGATACCTCTCTCTGAGTGTGTGTTTGTGTGTGTAAGAGCTTAGAATGCAAGGCTCAGGGCTATTTACCACATAGAGCTGCTTCCACATGGTACCCCAGTCCCGCAAAGTGGACGTCATCTCCGTAATGACCGAGTCTTCAGTGGGCACCACTGTCTCAAACTGCCTGTAGGTCGGAAGGGGTAAAGCTCCCAGTCAGAAGAAGTCTTAGGTCAGTCAAGAACAATACTTAAATCTATTTATTTCAGTGATACGTTTGTTTCTGCTTGGAAGAACGCTGTGTCACACAAGAATAAGTAGAACAATAACACAGTAAAAAGTAACCCAAATCTCATTTTCAAAGACATTATTGATTATTTTGGAGAAAAAAATACAGGTTTGGTTTGAGGAGTTAAGTGAACTTGTTAAATTCCACCACCATCACATTTGATTTAACTTGAAATACTGATTAGTCTGACCAGATACTGAATAAAATACTAAAAATACTGAGCTATCTCAAAATATATCTATTATATCTATTCTAATGTTGAAGAAACACATTTATTGCCCAGATAAATAGCTTTAAATCCAATTTCCCCATGTGGTCTAAGACTTTTGCACAGTACTGTTTATCTTCTGTTTATCTTCTGTCATTTATGTGGCTAAGGATTGGATTTGAGTAGAGGAAATGACATTTCAGAGTAAAAAGGACATAACCCCTTCATGGCCATAAGGACATAAGCGTTAAAAAGATTTTAATTCACAGTGAGAGCATTTTCTCTGTACATAATTATTCACTAACTAGAGACGGAGCAAAATCAGGCCCAGAAAAAGCAGCAGAATGGCACGCTGCCTTTGTTCGGCCCTGTGACATTCATCAAAAGTTTTTTAAAGGTTTACGTAGGAGTGGGAGCTGTGACAGATCTAATAAAGGAGTTTCCTTCCTCAGCTGGGACACTTTACTCACCCTTTGTTCTTAATATGAGCATTTTTCAAATGAATGTAGCTGCATGGGAAAATCCCCTACAAAAGAGAGCAAAAAAGAAGGTTAGAGAAGCGGAAAAAGATATAAGGGGGATTAAAAGAGCTAGTCAGTAACACTGAGGACACAATGTATACTGTGATTTACAATGAAGGATTATGTAACACCGATGAGAGAGACTTTTGCTGTGAAATTACACGAATTAGAGAGAGAGAGAGAGAGAGAGAGAAGCGACCGAGGAGGAGAGGAAGAGAAAAAAGACAGAAAGAGAGAGACAAGAAGAGAAACAGAGAAAGAGAGAGAGAACTGACATAGGAAGAAAGAAAATGGTCAGGAGAGAGAGAAAGAGCAAAGGAGAGAGATAAATAGAGAGACAGAGAGCTAGAGAGAGATGTGGAAGTAACAGAGAGAGGAAGAGAGAGAAAAAGAAAGAGAGAAAGTCAGAGGGAGAGAGAAGGAGAGGGAAAGAGACAGAGAGAGAAGCAGGAGAGGAAGGGAGAGCTCAGTGTGTGACTACACAGAGTGTGTGTGGACAGATACTTCTAAATGTGGACAGAGCATGCAGACACAGTCAGACTGTATTAAAGGCCGAGTCTCTCTATGGCTTACCTTGGCATTTGGGTTCTTCAGGACAAAGCCTCTGTACCAGCCTGTGGGGACAAAACGTCAACATTTTCATCTGCCTTTCACCTCAACCCATTTTCATCTGCCTTTCACCTCAGCATCATCTCTTTCATCACTCAGCCTGGCCACACAACAACCAGGATGAATAAAAAATTACACAACTATACTGAGGAGCTTTCTGGTTCTGTGCATGTATTTGTGTGTCTATTATCTGAAAGAGGGTGATATTATAAGGGTGCTCTTCTTGGCTCACATTCTCTTGGTGAAATGGTGTGTATGTAATGTCCAGCTTGACCTGCACTAGCCTCCTTATCAGAAAGGCTATTGTTAAGCGATGGCTCTGCTAAATGCCAGGGCAGTCAGTGACCGGAGCCTCCGGAGTGCAGGGACAGCTGAGCAAGTGAGTGATGAGCAGGGTTCAGAAGGTTAACACACACTGTATATCTTACACACATACATACACCACTGTCAGCAGTCCCTATGTCACCTTAAAGCAATACACAAGCATTTGCTGCAATAACACAGACAATAAAAACTCTGTATTTAAAAGAGAATCCAATATCCAATGGCTCAAAATTTATAATAGAAGCCAATGGGAGGGTGCTTCAGTAGGAATCAGTGACTCTTCTCCTCTTTTACTGAGTGATGTAAGTGAAATTCTTGGCTGAAAACCAAAACCAAAAGAGCTAACAAATAAGTAAAACAGTTTACATAAAATAAACTTTCAGAAACTGCGAGGGGCTGGTGCCCCGCCCAGGGTGAGTCCCTGCTTCGCGCCCGATGACCCCTGGACTCCTGGTACCCGCGACCCAAGTAATGATTAAGCGGTTACAGAAAAAGAATGAAAGAATGAACTTTTAGACATTATTTCAACATGGGGCTTACAGTAATGTTCTTGACCACAGAGGACAATAGGTTATCCATGGTGATGATTATTTTTGATGTATTTGTTGCACTTTAACACTGAAATTTTATGGGATTTCATCTGTTGTTTTGATCAATTTTATATACTGGTCAGGACGTCAAGTTTTATTTTGTATCAAACCAGTCATGGAACGTTTCCTGGATGCTTTTCCACCTCTTTGTACTTTGCATGAACGGCGAATATTAATTGCTTGTTTATCGCATAGAAGGTCCACATGGCCAGCATTTTACTGTTGATTTGTTGCTGTTCAACTGTTAGAACACATCTGCACTACCTGAAGGGAACAAACAGTGTTTTCAACCACTATCTCATTTTAATTACCTCTTTTTAATTACCTTTAAAAAGAGGTAATTAAAATTTCCTCTCCAATGTAGTCATGCCCAAATCCCCCCACTAGCGAGGACTCCCTTAATTAAACCAGCAACACTGGGGGTGAAGACTAGCAAGTCCTCCCTCCAGGTAATGTGAAGTGCCACTGCAACATCACTGGACAGCTGAATGAGCTTGGAGGAAAACCACACACCATTTCTGTTACATCGGAGAGCAGACACCCATGCTGTCTAAGATTGTGTTGAGTGATGTTCTCTTGAACTCATGACTGTGGTACAGAGTGGCAAAACTCTTGGCCCTATCTTTGGGAGACTGTGAGTTTGATACTGGTAACACGCCACAAGACCTGCTGTTCTGGAGATGCTCTGATGCACCAGTCTAGCCATCATGGGTTGGGCCTTAGTAAAGTCTCTCAGATCCTTACACTGCTTCTAACACATCAACTTCAAGAACTGACCTTTCACTTACATTCCTTGACTGGCGCCACTGTAACGAGATAATCAGTGTCAGTGGTTTAAATGTTATGCCTGATAGGTATCAGTGTAATACTTCACTAGAATTAAATACTTGCACTACAATGAAGGATGATGCGAGAGAATAAAATGTGGCAAGATTGGTAATCCCCTCATTGTATTTTATCTCAAATCGGCACATCTACTGAGACATTTCCTCTCCTTGTCATGGTGGTTAAGCTCCAACCGACAGACAGCTTTCTATCACTTGAAAACAGGAAGCTAAGACGAGTGCGCACACCCAGAACATTGAGGAGTATTTCTTCAAAGAGTGGAAACAGGAAACGAGAGGAACGCCTGAGACTGAGCTCAGGTCACACATACTAGAGCTGAAGTCTGCTTAGGGTCTGCTTATTTGTGTGTGTGTGTGTGTGTGTGTGTGTGTGTGTGTGTGTGTGTGTGTGTGTGTGTGTGTGTGTGTGTGTGTTTGTGTTTATGTTTTAATGCAACAGAAATGAACTGAGGCAAACAAGGGAAAGGGCAACAGCATATATTCTACCAGATACAATTTATCATACTGGAGAAATCAGAACAGAGAAGGCTTCATGATAGCGGTAGAAACTAAGGCCACTAATCAATAATCGAAGCTGAGACTGCAATAAGCAAGTCATACCACAATATACACTGCTATACACATATTATGTATACAAAAGGATCACAAAGTGTATTTTATGTTTCTGAGGGTGCCTGGATAATTGCATGCCTTTACATTAGGGCTGGGATCACTTAATTTATACAATTATTGTTTCTGTATTAAGCGGAATTTATCTTCTTTTTTTTTTATTTCCATCTTGTAAGCATGAAAAATTAAATCTGCGTGAAAAGGTCTTTGACTTCATTGCCCTCCTCTGACACAAATGGAAACTGCCCTAGCTATACTTAATACTACTCTAGTATAAGACTGGTGCCTTTAAAGTATCAGTATTTATCTATAATTTTGTCCCAATTTATTGTTTCTCTGAAACCATCTCAGCCTCAATTAAAAAGATCCAATTAGCATTCCACATCATTGATCATAAAGTGACAGCTTCTGTGTTTAAAAACAAAAAATCTGAAAAAATGGAGCTACATATTTTTTTGGACAATAATACTAAATACTAAACAAAATACTGAATAAATTCACCAAATACTAAATGAATTGAAAAACTCTCATAGAAGTCTGCATGCTTGTTTGAGGTGATGAAGTTTATGTGAGAATGTTAAACGTTAAACAGACAAAAGGTGAGTGCTGCCAATGTTCATGTTTAATTCTTCAGCTACTATGTTAGTCTCACGAGGCCAGATATTATCTTGTAACAAGAATGCACATCTAGGGTCATGTTTTTATTAACAAGCTGTAAAAAGCTTTATTTCCTTTGTATGGAACTGATGGAAATTTGACAGCCGAATGGAAACCAAGCTGATGAAATCTCAAAATAGTATTTTGCCCATATCACCACAAAAGGCTTGGCATTAATCATTAACAGGCACAAGCCTTTGACAGTCCTGACCAATATCGAACTACATATTCATTTCAGGAACCCTTGTGAGACCGTGACAATTGAACCTTACATGAGCATATCTTATCCCAGCAGACTTAGCTAATATTGAAATACTGCTGTACATGTAAAGGTAGCAAGTGTGAGCTCTGGGCATCATATGCACTCATACAGTATAAACCTTTCGGTGTAGCTTTAAGCTGAAGCTCTACCTTCACATTTCTCCAGGATCTGTACCGTGTCGCCGATCTCCAGAGGCAGGCCGTTCTGCACCGTCCCCCGAAAACTGGCCAACACTACAAAGAAAACACACACAGGGAGGGTAAACAAACAGCTCATAAATCAGCCCACTCATTTCTACAGAAAAGCAGGTTGCCGTGAACCCCATAAACTTGCTGGAGAGATGCACAATGTGTCTTGTGTGCGGAGGGTTCTCTACTCATATGGTCAGGGTTGCCAGATATTTCCAGGGCCATGAAAGATGTACAGGGAAATTGAGGAGTGTTTGTTCTATTTCCATCTGCACTGGGATAAGAGATGTACGTGAGCAGCCTGAGAGCAGAAAAAAAGTCTCACTGAGAGAAAAAGTCTGTTGTATCAACTGACTGAAAAATACGGGGGATTAATGGGAATCGTGCAGTGTGGTGCTGCTAAAATTCAAATATATCGGATAATATCACGTTTAAATTAGTGAATCCATGTTTTCTTCATTTACTTCTTGTTTCCTCTCTACCAAATGCACCAAAAAGAGATTTTCCCAGAAGGAAAGCCCTTTTCCCAGAAGGAAACTAATTAGGTTTGGTTCACACTGCAGTAAAAATCTGACTTGTTTCTTAAACCTGATGTTTAGACCCGAGTGTTCAGATTTCAATGTATTTCGAAGTAAACAAATCCAATTGGTCTGTCAGAACACATTCACTCTGACATAGTGACGACGCCCATGTGGGTCACAGATATTTTAGCAAACCAATTGCATTTATGAGCTTAAATCTTTAAAATCTATATTTGTGCTATATTTCATGACTGTATTGTGCTTTGAACAATTAAAACACAAACAAAATCTGACATTACAGTAGGATGACCTGCTCAGCAGATGTTAGTTTAAAGGCCAACAGGCTTTATTAATACACAGAGGCTTGACGTAAATTTAAACCTTTACTGAAAGTCAACTCTCCATGTCTAAGTGTTAATGTATGATTCACAGCACTAACGTTCAAGGACTAGGCACCTTGTATTGCTGAAAAAAATCCATGATATCTGACTGAACTGAATTTAATTGGAAAATGTCAAATGTAATGTGGTTCTTTACTGTCCACACTACAGGACATCTGTCCAGCTCACAGATTTGCTGAAAAATCTCATTTGAGCTGCCTGTTCTTGACCTGTTCTTTCAAAACAAGCTGAAGGACCCAAACATCGCAGATACCCGTCAGGCCCTGCATCCCACATGTAAAATGCAGTAAAGTGCACAAACTAGCACTTTAAAAAGCAAAAAATAAACTACTTTGCAAGAAGAATGCAGACATTTTATGGAGCAGAATGTCATCACGAATATGAAACATGGAAAAACAAAGCAAAGCACACTGGAGAAGAGATCAGAGAAGGAAAAATGAGAAAACAGACTAAATGGCAAGGGTACAGAATGAAAAATAGAGAGAATGAGAGGAGAGAGAGAGATGAGGGGAGTCTAATAAGCACCTTTTGTCCGGACAGCCTGTGGAGGCTATGGATTGCACAGCTTGCTCTCTTCTCCTCCGAGGGGATTGTGGGCCCAAAGCGTTTAATCGGGTTACTTTACCTGCCGCAAATTACAATGTAGTGAAAGCTTTTTGGAGAGGAGGCATCTTTTGTGGGGCACGGCCCAATATGCCATACCTGCACTGTGGCTTTGACCTAATTGGGAACATTTCAGACTAGGGTGCAAGCCAGTCTAGATCAGTTTCAGCTGATTCAGAGCATTTCAGCTTCATAACAGACTGAAATGGAATTGTACCATTGCACCCCAAGGCAAACACAAGTCAAATTCACTTTTGCTCTAAGGACAGGAACAACTTGCCTTTTTTGTCATTTGAATAAATAAAACTTATTGGTGTGTCCTAGCCCCAGGTAACAGCAACTCTCACTGGATTTTTCTAAGTGACAAGTCAACCCAAGCATGTCTCTCAGCTTTAACTTCAGAAAAACACACCCCATCCTTGTCCTTGTCTTTTCTTTCTCTCTGCCAGCCCTTTCCCCGATATGACCATCCTGTCTTATGGTCAGCAGTTGACAGTATTTGAGGGGGAAAAAGCTAGCAACACTGTATTACTACACAGTTGCCGTTTTCCCAAACATAATTATGGTGACTGTACAAACTGGAAAATGAGTAAACTGAGCTCCCGAGTGGCACAACAATGTAAGCCGGAAGTCATCAATTCTGGACCCTGAATCCAGTTACCAGCTCTGGATTTTGTAGAAACTGGTAGTTAACTGAACTTTTGATGTGCCTGACTAACCACCGATTGGACAGGATCAAAAACTGGATTCAAGTGCCACAGTCATCACAAGCCAGCGAGGCCAAGAGAGCATAAAGTGCCTTGTGGTCTGGGTGAGTAGAAGGTCATCCTTCTCCAGCCACAAGTCAGTGTGATGCTAGCCAGTGCAGGCACAATCTGTAGTTAGTGTTCTCCTCCAAGCATGATAAACCATCCAATCACGGTGCATTAACAGCAGTCTGAATAGACACTGTGCCACTACATAGGCCTCGGAGGAAGCACTTGACATCCTTTACCCTCCCAGTTGGGTAGAATGGTGCGATAGGGAGACTTAGCTTGTGGGCAGAAACTGGACGTGATTAAATTGGGAAGAAAATTAGGTAACACTGCGCAATGGCTCATGAGAGAAGTTCTACAAATAATACATAACTACGAATAAATACGCATTTGTGTAAGACTGATTAATGTCAAGGGTAAGGCATTTATGGTCTGACATCATACCACGGTATACAAAAAAATCCCAGCAATTTCACTTTGAACGCTGGAAACCAAAATAAAGTAGGTCCAAAGCTTTAATTATACAAGCTCATTTACAGCAGCCGCATGCTAAATTATTCAGCTGGAGGTTCATATTTTGACAGGGCTCCATTCCGTCTTGGTAATCCATATCCCAGCTGCTGTCTGCCTGCTAACAGGGCCGGCTTGAAAGGTGCTCTCACAATGGGTTTTATTTATTTCCCCGAGGGAAGAGAGAAGGGATATAAGGGTATGCAGCGCACAAACGGAAGGACAGAAACCAGTGAACAAGAAAGAGGGAGAGACATGGCAAAAGAAAGACAGGAAAATATGCAAAAGCTACTTTAAAATCTACTTTGCAGCCTTGAATTTAGGGGTGGACGATACGGTCATGTATCGTTATTGTGAAAAATGACATCAAAATATGTTTTTTTTTTTTCATCAGCATGTAATGAACACTGAACAACTGCATGTTTCTTTAAAAAGATATTTAGAATGGGATTTAAACAATTTTTATAACATTATAAATTAAATAAGGCGCTATTATTTCGTCTGTTCCAACTTTTCAGAAAAACAAAATATCGCAATATGTATCGGGTATCATGAAAATGTCTTAAAGTATCATGAGACTGCATTTGAGTTTCCATATGAGTAAAATATATTAACACAATTTTATCTTTCAGTTAGATTTCTATAATAGTGACAATGTAAAATAATTTGATAATTTGGTAAATTTGGTAAAATGACGTACACATTTAAATTTGCATTTAGCCACCTTTTTTCAGTGCCAGACTCTGGCTCTCTATATCACATTAAACACAGCATGGAAACACAGAAGCAGAATGGTTGACACAAACACACATGCTCAGCTAAACAGCTCTCAGCACGGCCTTATTTGATCACTATCGTGGCTGTCACACATTTGTAGGACCTCCATTTCCATCTGACTGACCGTGAGCCTGTAGCCTGGCCACCACTGGACCACAGCTCAGTTAGACCTGATCTGTTATGACACATGTTTACTGGTGGTCACTGGCCTACTACTCTTTAACAGGCGAGAGAGAGAGAGAGAGAACAGGAAAGAGAAAAGAAAGAGAGAGAGAGACACAGACAGAGAGACAGAAGGACATAAGGACATACAGACAGAAAGAAAGAGTTGGGAAAACACAAGAAGAAAATAGAGAGAAAGAGAAAAACAGAGTGACTGAGAAAGAGAAAAGAAAGAAAGAAAGAGAGACAGAGAAAAACACAGCGAGAGAGACAGACATACAAACAGAAAGAGGTGAGAAAACAGGAGAGAAAGAGAGAGACTGAGAAAGAAAAAGAAAACGAGAGCGAGATAAAGAGAAAGCGACAGAGAGAGAAGGTACAAGAAAGGGACGGAAAAAGAGAGTGATATATAAAGGGGCATAGCTGGGGGTGAAACTGAAAGTCCTCTGTCCAGAGACACATCCGCCCTGCCTCACAGGCTTCCTGTAGTGAAATGGAGTGAGAGAAGAACGAGGCCACTCTCGCCCACCCGCTGTCTCTCTGTGCCACTTCATTACTTACAAAAACACAAACACCCACGTCTAGTGGCACAAGCAGGTTCTTGGTAAAATGTCAATTCAAAGTCCTGGAAAGAAACATTCCATAGCAGGTCAAGTTATGGCAGGTCTATAGCAGGTCAGGGTTCCACTGCTGAACCCTGTAAACTCAAACGAAATTCAGACATTGACTCCTGACTCTTAGCAGTACATAAACTGAGCTGCCAGTTTATCAGAAACACCCACCTCGTACCCACACCAGGGTTTCCAACCTCATCCACAACGTGCTAGAGTGGCTGTAGCCACAACAACCCTTTGTGAATAAGACTGGACACCCTTGATCTACACTCACTGGCTACTTTATAAGAAATAGCAGTGTCTCCTCACACATAGACTTCACTCAGTCAGGCCTTCCAGGTATATTAACAGCCACCAAAGTATATTAGCCAGCAATTTCCCCTCACTCTAACCCTCTTGTACCCGTTCACAGTGCTTTTTCAAGAAGGGTCTACTGACAATCGTCTGCACTCTGATCAGAGAGAGAGAGAAAGAAAGAGAGGTGGGGAGTGAGACAGAGACAGAGAGAGAGAGACAGAGAGAAAGAGAAAGAGAGAGAGAGAGAGAGAGAGAGAGAGAGGGAGAGAGAGACAAAAAGAGAGAGACAGAGAGAGAGAGAGAGGGAGAGAGAAAGATAGAGAGAGAGAGAGAGAGAGAGAGAGAGAGAGAGAGAGAGAGATAGCGAGCGAGAGAGAGAGAGATTATCTGGTATTACGTTAAAAGATCTGAAGTTTGACCCAAATTTCATTTAGAAACAAAGCTCTCAGGGTGTTGCTCTTACACTCCAAGGCCATGGGCTCACCTAAGTGGGTGACTGAGGATATAAAATTAAAGATAACTAACTCTTATAAAGAATAGGAAGACTATAAAAGGTATCTAAACATTTAATATGAAACGGCTCGCACAGAAACAGCGATGCACTGGTCCACTGTGCAGTGTTGTGGCACAAACCTGGAAAGGTCATCAATAGGTTACCTTAATTGCAATCTCTCCGCAAATCTCAATGTCTAAAACATGCAACACAACACTTAGATAAACCACAGCCTTTTGATTTGGAGATTTTTCAAGAGGTGTGGTCTGAGCTGTGGTCTCTTTTTGCTTAAATCATTACAAATGGAGAAAACATGTAAAAAAAAAAATTAAAATTAGTAGACATTCGTCATATCATTTGTCATAACTGTATGTTATTAGCCTTCACACAAGTGCTGCAACATTGACTTGTTTTATATTCTTCAAAAACCTTCAAAAGAATTACAGAGCAAACAAGTAAATGATAATAATTAAGTGAGACCAACGTGTCAGAAGAGTCAAAGAGCGTGTCTAAAACTCTGCCAGGCGTTACGCCTCCCCTTTCCTCTGTGGATTTAAATAAAGGGGAAAACAGTCTCTCTTTTTCTCTCTCTCTTTCTCCCACACACACACACACACACACACACACACACACACACACACACAAACAAGCACACAGAAGAAGAGAGAGACAGAGAGAGAGAGAGAGATTACAACTTCTCATGTTTAAGCCCACAGGATAAAGATAGAGAAAGGTGTGAAAGATTAAGAAAGAGATAGTGGAATGAGGGAGAAATAGAAAGAGTAGAGAGAAAGAGCAGACAGAGAGGAAAGGAGAGAGAATGAAAAAGAAAAAAAGAAAAAGCAAGAAGAGAGAGAGGAAGAAAGAGGAGGATGGAGAGTGAGGGAAGAGAGATTCAGAGAGAGAAGAGAGACAGAGAGAGAAGAGAAAGACAGAGAGTGAAGAGAAAGACAGAGAGAGAAAGAAGGTAAAGAAAAGAAAAAGCAAAAGATGAAAACAGGAAGAAAGTGAGATAGACGCAGATGTAGAGATAAAGAGAGAGGACCAGAGAACCTGAAGGCGGTTTGTGTGGATCAGCTGGACCTTGTTCAGGGCCTCTCAGAGCTGAGGCTGTGTGGGCACTGATGCTACAGCTGGTTGGCCTAAGCTCCTTACAGCACACTGCAGTGAACAGGATGAGGAGCTTTAGCCTCTCGGCCCACAGGACGGGCCCAAACAACACCTGTATCCCATTCCCAGCTCCTTCTGTATCCCATTCCGAGCTCCTTCTGTATCCCATTCCCAGCTCCTTCTGTATCCCATTCCGAGCTCCTTCTGTATCCCATTCCCAGCTCCTTCTGTTTCCCATTCCCAGCTCCTTCTGTGGAGCTGCCCAGCAAAAAGAGACGCAAACTTCACAGCTGTACAGCGAGGAGCAGACCGGACAGTTGAGAATTAAAAATGAGCTTAATCTAAGTTGTCTGAAGTAATAACATACCGCTTTTATGAAGAGTCACAATAACCAATTCATTTTTCACGATCAGGACAATAAAGTTGATGGTGTTCTAACTATCAATTTCCACAGTGCTGGCTGTTGCCCTAAGGCATGCATTAAGCTAGTGTTTAATAGTATTCAAGGATTCATCAGCAAAAGTGGAAATCCTGTCAATAAACCCTTGGTCATGTCTTCTTATATGTTCTACAAGAAAATCACATTCAGAAATGAGCTGTTTTGATCAACAAGCCTACTTATGATATTTGTGTGGGTTTTATGTACCCAAACCAGTCTAAGGCTGTCACGATTAGTCAATTATAATACATTTCATAGTTTAAAAATGAATTGAAAATCATGTTTTCAATGAATCCACTTAGTGACTACTTTGTAAAGTTACATATGTATAATATAATTATAAAATAATATATTTATAATTAAATATTTATAATATAGGTTATGTGCATATGCTTACTATATTCATCGCCAAAATAATGGCTACAGTATACAATACCTAACATAATTAATATTACCCTAAAGCAGTCAGTGTATGTTTACATGACCTTTTTAAACCCCTCCTTACTTAGGACTTACTCTGAAACTTCAGTCTGAATGAGCGGAGTTAAACTGCTGCAAGGCTTAACAGGTGGTATGTAAATGATTTGGTTTTAGTGGTATCACAAAATAATTTGTGTCGTTGCAGAAGCAATCACACTACTGATCTTCTTAAGTTTTATTATTATTATTATTATTTTATTTCCCCCGTTTTTTTGGCACCGCTTCTTGTCCGAGCCTACTTTAAATTTTGGCAAAATTCTGAACGCTAACATGTTGTTTAATATCCGAGGTATTGTGCGTGTACTTTAGATTTTTGATTAGTTGATCAGGGTCTTGTGGAGCTAAAGACACAGCAGACTCATAAACAGACTTCAAGACACTAAAGCTCAGGTCAGTTATAAAAAAGACACGTCACTATTTGTAGTGGTTTAATTTTAAATAATCAGTCCGCTTTTCCAACCTGTTTTCAGGCGAGAGCTGTTCACTCCACCCATTTTCCTTCACCTTAGATTTCTTGGTAATAGACAGCAAGTTAACACCCACTCCATGGTTAAGCAGTAAAACGCAGCACGCTGAATGAAGAGAGGCGCTGGTTCGATAGCCCACTGTGAGCAAATTTGTTTTGAGCAAAACTTGGGTATCTTCAAACATTGGTTTTATAGCAACTACACAATTATACTTTGCATTGTCTCATGGAAATGCAATCTAGCTACAATTAAAAACGAAAAACAATTTAAAAGAGTTGTTTTGCTGCTTAGTTTGTGTATAAGGAATGGGTATGGATGGTACATTTTGAAATCAGTCTTTTATTCCAAAATGAGAAGATATAGTCCATGATATAGTCTCTTGACCAAGAAATGACCAAGTTGAAAGTTTGAC
>JBBPCZ010000136.1:24666032-24703532 GCA_037974445.1 Brycinus macrolepidotus | reverse complement strand
CAGGCTTTCTTTCTTCCAAAGTATCAACGTTTTTGGCTTTCACTTTCAGTCCAGTCCCGGTATCTGACCAGTTACCTGTTTTTTGTTTGTTAAGTCACACAGTCACCTACGTATGAATCATTCAAGCAGAACAAAGCACATAGGCCTGAGGCCTTAAGGCCTGAACCAGTGAAGAAACAGGTGCAGATGATTCCAGATGATCAGGCGGTGATCAGTATACTGGTGGTGCTGAACGCTGCGTGGTTGGAACTCCTTTATCTAGGCACCTTGTATCTTTAGGCACTTTGCAGCCTGTCGCAGTAAAACATCTGTGTCTATTTCTATAATTTTATCCACTCAGTATCAATAATTTACTCAAAGATAAGACCGTTTGACAGGTATAAAACTGTATTTTTGCACCAGTGAGGTGATTAGAAACAAAATATCAAAAAACAAGGGATGACCCAAGACTTTTGGACAATATTGTAAATAAATGTGGTCCTGTTATGTCATCAGCATGTGCACTATCCTCCCACAAACACACACAGGGGTCTTTATGCATTTCCCTCAGTTTTGCTCAACAGCTACTAGAGTATTAGTTGCTACAGTACCACACTGCAGGAGCCTAACTAGCTTGAAACTATTCTTGAAACTGAAATACCTCAACTTCTTTGAAGTGCACATGTGAAAGTGCATTTGTCAGCTCAGTAAAAAGAAAGATATACACTTTAATTAGCTGTCAGACAAACACAGACAAGCCAACACACACACTAACATACATCTTCATACACCCTCATTCACCACTTTGAAGTGACAGTTTGGCAAAAGTTCAAACTTTTCCCCCATCCCAGATTTAATCAGTTAGCTTAGTTTTACACTAATGTACCTAACAAGTAATGTCTACTCTCACCAGTTAGTAATACTAAAACGTGTCTTAAAACACATGCCTAAATCATGATCTAAAGCTGTTGATGGGTGGTGGTGGTAGGGGGGTCTTTTTTCATTCAGTGTGGTTTGATGTGAAGTGGTTCGTTGTACAGAAACTTATTTTCTCAGAGTGCCTCAGAGTCATGTGGATTAATAATCAATTAACCAGCCAAAATGTAGGCTATACATGTGAAGAGCTGCAACATACAAGAAACTTGGTGGTGGTTCATGTTTTTTAATGATTTTATTGATTGGTATTTTTCTTGGTTTTATTCCATATGCTTAAATTTTGCATTTTTAAAATCGTTTTTATAATCCTACTGACTTGGATGTTCTCTGCATTTAACCCATTCACCAAGTGAAGCAGTGGGCAGCCAACAATAGAGCCCGGGGAGCAGTGTGTGGGGACGGTACCTTACTCAAGGTACCTCAGTGTTGCCACTGGCAGTCCTGGGATTTGAACCCATGACCTTCTGATCACAGTGCAACTCCCTAACCACCACTACACCAGCTGAAAAAAAGCAGGTGTAAACAGAGGGCCTATTTATTTTTCTGAACATTTGATTTGATTATAGTGCTCTGGATCACTTACCAGCGAACCTACAAAACTCTTCAGAGTTTTTAATGTGGATAACGGTAAAATAGTATAAAACACCTGCCATGTACCTCACCGACATGAATGGAACTGAAAAAAATGCCTGTGCCAAAATCGTATCTTAATCTACAATAAAACAACATCTCAGACATCAGGCAGGGTATTCGTAATAATTCCATGTAAAAACTTTTTGGAGCCTTTAAAAGCTATTAAACATTTCAGAAGCCTGGTTCCTATCACCACCACTTTAAACAAACTCTGAACGGATTCTGTCTAAAGCACACATACCATCAAACTACTGTAAATGACTTTGTTTGTATCTTAATGATTGGAGCTTGCAGCTCCAGAGCAAAACGGAAGGAGCAAACCTTAGGAATCAAACAAGTCGAAACAACACTCAAAACATTTTGGCTAAGGAGAAAATCTAGCTGTTCGGTTATTCATTAGGTTATTCATCCTCATCCGTCGTCACAGTCATTACATTCTGAGACAGCAAAAACGCACTTTTTCCTTTCTGCATTTGTCTGTGCGAAAGACAGACAGATTCAGTTCCCTATTCTTTGACCTCGTGGAAGTTTCGCTGCCTCGCCGTCTGTTTCACGCTCAAAATATATGACACTAGAAAGCCCACATGCCTCCGTTGGCTCGGCGGGGCTCAGAGCAGCCACGTTTCGCCTCCAGCTAGACTTCGGCAGACTGGAGGGCCAGACAAGAACATGCAGCTTAAACCAGTGAGATGAAAGAGGGAGGTGGGGGGAGACAGAGACAGAGAGATGGTGGGGGGTGTGCAGAGATTTAGGCTACATAAAGAAAAGACAGGGGCATGAGGGAGATAAAAGCTTGTCAGATACCCTGCATGTCATTTCATCTCCAGGCTCATTACAGAGCTAATATAAGACACATTACGCTAAAAGCCATCCCGGCCTGTGTGGCTGACACAGCACTGTGTTCCAGACACAAAGAGAAAAGCAGGGCAGAGTGTATCAGACAGAGGCAGAAGAGAAAGTAACTCTTAAATGGGACAGCAATGTCCTTTTTCCACTTGCAGTTAGAATCACGGAGCTGCTTTTATGTCCACAGGCTCCAGAAAGTTACCTGGGGCAGGTCTGCTCTGCTCAGCATCGTAACTAAGACAGCTGTGTTCAAAACATCAACACAACAATCTATCATGAGAAAGCTCTTTGAGATACACAGGGGTGTAACGATACACTCAGCACACAATGTAATTCCATTCATGATACTGAGTTCATATTCTGAACAAAGCTTGAATGAAGAAAAATGATGAGCACGTTCATGCTGCATACTGTACTAACTACACTGGAGTTCGGAGGCAGGATGACTGTGTCGCATGCCTGGGCTGTATAAGTGAAACTGACACCGCATTCAGGTCTGAGAGTGTAATATTTAGAATGTAGAGGTAAGTGGCAAGCCTGCACTCTTAGGAAAAAAAAAGTAACACAGCAGAGCAGCTGTCCAGAGCTGAAAGTGGGTGCAGAGCTTTTTGTAAGATTAGAAACCATCCTGAAGATTTGCATTCTACAAATTGAACTGACCATAACAAAAAAATTACCAGTTATGTCTGTATCTTGATGTGTGTTGTATTGTTAAGCAGGGCCATCGTGATTAGAGCTGAGCAATATGATTACATGTATTGCTGTGGTTGTTGATTGTGATGTAATATCTGAGCATATTGTGATGTAATTTCTATGCATATTATGGTGTAATTCCTGAGTATACCATGATGTAATTACTGAGCAAATTGTGACGGAATTTATCACAGTTCACTGACTAACTGCATTCTGACTATAAGAGAGCATAATGAATTCTGTTTAATTTGATTCCGTGTGCAGAGTGTAAAATTTTTTGATAGTATATTTTTAAATGTGGCACTTCTGACCCTTTTTGCCTGATCCAACTAATCAGACATATTGCGTTCATAGAAAATATTTAAAGTATTATGATTTAATGTTGGACACCCCAGGTCACAATATCTAAATTTCAGTACCAATACCAAGGGTAGTATCGCAACAGTCTATTCCAAATGACACTATGGCAAAATGAAATATTTATTGGATAAAGACAGAAAAAATACTGTTGCCTCACAGCGAGAAGGTGCTGAGGGTCCTTTCTGCGTGGAATTCGTATATTCTCCCCATGTCTAGGTGGGCTTCTGTTGGGAGCTCTGATTTTCCTTCCCAAAGTCCAAAGACACATATGTCAGGTGAACTAGAGATGCTAAATTGACCATAGGTATGACTGTGTGTGTGTGTGTGTGCATGTGTGTGTGTGCGTGTGCATGTGTGTGTATTTGTGTGTGTGTGTGTGTGTGTGTGTCTGCCCTTCAGTGGACTGCAGACCTGTCCAGGGTGTTTCTCCACTTCTGCAATAAGATTGCATTTATCTTAACCACAACCCTGGTTAAGATAAATGGCTCAGATAATGAATGAGCAGACACACAAAAAACTAAATAAACAGCAGGTTTTCTTGCTGTAAATGCGTCTTCTCTCTGATTAATGATTTGTCTCGTGTACTGTATGAAGTTTTTGTGTTGTTTTAAAAAGCATTAGTCAAGAGGCATTTACTTTATTAATGCAGTTCATTAACTTGAATAATGAAAAGTTAAATATCACCCAGTACTGCCAAAATATTTGAAAGTATTGCAACATTGAAAGTATTTTATCTTATTTATTCAATTTTGCCTAGAACAACACTCATCTATTGACATCCATCCATCTCTATCCATTATCTGAGTCCTTTATCCTAGCCAGGGTCGTGGTTTCCTGGCATTATCCATTGACATGCATTCTCTTAACACTAATAATGGCCCTTGACTTGTTTGTCTGGCCAACCCATAAGAATTTAAAGAAAATGCTTGAAACTGGATTGAATTTCGGCTGGTCCTCTACTTTTATGCACTTATGCACCACTTACATGTCAAAGCTTAATTAGGAAGTCCTAAATGTACCATGACTATTGCATGACAGTATTGACTTTAATACTGGATTTCCTGTTTTGTTTCTTTTTTTTCTTTAAAAAGAATAAATATTTTCACTTATGTACATACAATCCAGATCCAGGCCCTTAAAGTCATTCTGCCTGTCTGAACCACTGTATGTTCCACAGCAACACGTATACCCACAGGGAAGGTGGTCTCCAAATCAGTTTATGGGGATATAAGCCTCTTCATCGCTGATCGGCCTCAACAGCTGGTCTCCAGTACCCACAGCAGTTATCTTTTCAGTGACCAAATAAGCGTTTATTCAGTCCTGTTAGGTGCAAACCTGTCCAGGTTAGTTCAGCTAGAGGGTAGCCAGTGTATCTTCAAGCTATCTGAGCCATGAATAACATATGGCAATGTGCAGCTTTTCAGATATGAAATATTAACTGCTTATCAGTGCCATGGCAATAGACAAGCACTTCAGTGGTTCATATGTTATGTTGGAATCATCGATGCATAGACGGGCAAATAATCTTTGGGGGGTTTTGCCAGTGGTCTCCTGCAAGCAAAAACTAGTGCAATTTTGATACAAAAATGTCCACAATTCTAGCAGTGACCTGCTTAGGTGAGCTTGCTTTAAATGTAACCCAGCTGTAGCTTTTTTCCAAGTATAGTCACTAATGCGTTCAGCAACACGAAGTAATGAATATGCCCAATCATGCCTAATCCATAGATAAGGTTACTGTCTCCGCAAGTCTCTATCTGATCATCCATATTACACCTCCTTATCCAAAAAATAACCACTTATAAGTTAGCACACAGAGCTCAGGAGTTGAGCTCTTGCAATTAGTCGATTAAAACCAATTACTATATTACAAATTTTGATTGTACAGTGATTGCCACACAGAGAATCCAGATGTCATTATAAATCCGTGTTTAGCACTCTTTAGCACTAACACCACATTAGTGCTCAAACAGCTTTTGTGAGCATCACCGAGGAAGAGGAAACCCACACCAGCAGGATCTCACTAATGTACTCTATTCTATATTATGTGTCTGCATATTCTTATGAGTCCAGGAATTTCTTTAATGGATAGGGTAGTAGTTAAAATTCAGCCTAATCCAGTCCTTTGCTTCCAACTTACACGGTGCAAAAGGAACGTGAAGGAAAAAACTGGTAATGTCATAAAACAGCGCCATGCTGCTTGTATAAGGAGGTGAGCGATAGCTGTGAAGAAAGATAGCTGAATAGACAAGGTTCTGGTGGGTGAGAGGGGCCAAGTGGGGGTCAAGTGAGGACGCAAATGTGGTTTTAACTTTCAACTGAATGTCTCCATGAGTGAGAAATTACTGTAAGCATGCAGGAAGAGGCATTTTTGAGGTGTTTATGCCATAGGCGTTGTACGTTAACCATGCTCTGCATAGCTGTGAGGGTAAATGGAGGTGAAGAGTGGAGGCAGCTGCTGGGATGTGGAGGCAGAAGGTTCAGGAGCAACAGCAGACCCAACAGCTCGACCAGGCCCAACAGCCACAAACCTCTGGGGGACCACTGTCAGCGCTCCGCTGCTTAATCTGATTATCAGCATTGCCTCCTGGCCATGTACAGAGAGAGAACGCCAGAAAAATCCTAACACAGAGAGCAGCTATTAGCTCTTTCAGGATATTCCTCATTTGAGCTGCTGCTGTCCTGTTGAATAACGAGCAATTAAACAGCCTGTGCTGCTCTTGAGGCTAAGCTATTGTTTAAAAGCTGTGAAATGGAGCAGCAGCTAATACACATTTATTGCTTTAGCTGAGAAAAGCATGCAGCTGAAGAGGTCTGAAGTACAGTAAGTGGGTTACCCCAAATCCAATCCAGGCATGATGCATAAGTGCAGGGCAAGTGAAGCACAAGTAGGCATGCAATCAACTTCACACTGCTCCACACAGCTCCACTCTGTAAGCACTTCTTTTCTTCTCTAACGAAATAGATTTACAGCAGGGTTACAATGCAATGGCATAAACAGCAGACCTGTTTATTGTATGGAAATTACAACCACAAGTAACCCTTGCTGGTGCTGAATAAAAGGCCTAGTTAACATAACAGTAGGTCCCAGACACAATACAGTCCTTGCTATGCAAATATTAGGCCAGTCAGATGAAAGCATTGTAGTAGATTACCATTTAAATATAATTTATAATGCTATAAAAAGTGGGAATGTGTGATGATATACTTCGACTGAGTTTAAGCTTCACTCACATACAGAGAAGAAAAAAAAAAAACAGATCAATCTATGAAAAACACAGTTACACTTCTAGAGGAGTGTGTGTAGTGAAATATTCATTACAACGGAGAAAACATTGCCATGGCTGGAAGTTGAAGATAGCATGACTGGCCTTGCTCTCTCATGACGGTTCTCCCTCTCCTCCATCGCGGAGCATGATGCTAGCCTCAACATGCATCTGTTAGTGTTCTCCTCCTTTCCAAAGATATTACACTAACAGCAGTTAGATAAGATGCAGTGGTACTTCACATGTCTTGGAGGAAGCCTTTGCTAGACTTAATCTTGGATGATAATGTAAATTTAAACAAACAATTATCATTCGCACACTTGCCCCAATAAACTACAGATCTAAATTCAGTGATCTAAATTCAGTGAGCATTACAGAGCCTTACCCTGCAGCTTGTATTTCTCCTGAGGATAAAGCCATTAGGCAAAATAATACATGTATTAATCTATAGTGTATACTGATATCTATATTCTCTTGAATGGTGTGTTCTTACAGTCTATAAAGCCTATAAAGCCTATGAGTCCATAAAGTCTAGAAAGCCTATTAAGTGGAATAATTTCTATTTTAATTTTTAGAGTGACTGAATGAAGGGAATGGTTATATAAAGATGAGGTATAAAAAAAAGAACTTTTTTAACTTTTGTGACATTCAGTATGAATTAATGGCCCAAGGCCAGCTAGCCTCCATCCTCCTACTACGGAGGAGACCTAGTTAGTGGTTTTTCAATTGGCTTTGACTACATTAGGGAAAAGTAATAAAAAAGTGCATCTGGTCCATCAGACTGTCTTGAACAGCAGTCCTCATGTTGTGGCTTTGCCTGTGTGACCGCACTATTGGTCTAAAAGAAGAGCGAGCTGAAGATCACTGATGTAATAAATTAATCAGTCTCCAGCAGCCCTTATCTTTCCTGAGCGAGCCAGTCCAATCAGAGCATTTCCTTTTCGCAACCCCTTCTCCAGCACATACGTAGACACACACACACCCACACACACCATTATACTCATGGTATACCATTATACACAGCGCCCAAAGCAAAAGCCAAACACTGTCTGACTGGAAAGGGCAAAATTTATCATTATCATCTTCATCTACATCATCATTCATCATCGCTGACATCCAGACAACTAAGCCACGACACTTGGACCCAGAGGGCTAGAATGGGAGCCAATGGCCATCATAAAAAAATAGCCTGAAATGTTGATGTTGAGATAATGGATTACAAAGTGTCTATTCAAACAGCTGAACAGCAACACCATTAGAGCTCATAAAACACTAGTGATGGCTCTAACAACGTCTAGCAACCACGCTGACAAAAGCAATGCACTGAATTCACATTTCCACATGAAAAGTACATCAACATCATTTCTTCCCGTTCGCTGTTTTCAGTAACTGTGTTGATGTGACAGATTTTATCCATGTGGAAATGATGTAATCAAGTCAATTACGGCATTACGTTTTTCAGTGCCGATAGATGCCCTGCATTGAGGTGCATGTGCAGGCCAGACACAACACACTGCTTGCTCGCTCACACACACATACACACCAAATATCTCGCTTGAAAAAGCAGACAAGGACACAGCAGAAGTGTCCAAACAGAGGCAGGCACCGCTGTGCGGGATGCACACACACACACGCACACATACATAGGCATATACACACACTCTTTAGCTCTCTCTCTCGGATACACACACACAGACAAACACAGGCACACTGAGACAACCCACTTCAAAAAGCCCCAGATGGCACCGCTACCGTTTTCCCCCTTCCCAGCAGAAGCCTAGGGACTGCATTAGAAACACAGTCGGCCTCCAGAGTTTACCAATCTGCAACTGTGATTCAGTACAAGCAAAACCCCCCATTCTGTGGTCATACAAAGCAGAGCGAGGCAGCCAAGCAAATGACACCCAAGAATGGCATCAGACACCCTGTTTCATGCCATATTTCATCCATACAAATGAACCCTCAGGCAGACACGAGGCATTGTGAAGGCAGCCTGAGCAAATCTGAAAGCGCAGGCTACTGATGAGCATAACTGTAACAGGTGAACACGCTGGTCATGTGGCCAGGTCAGACAGCCATATGTCTGTGGAAGGACCGGAAGGGCTGCGGACAGCATGTGTTCGGGCTAACACGGGGTCAATTATGTGTCTACTGCTGTTATGAATCAGCGGTCAGTGTAAACAGCAGCAATCACACAGCAGGATGAGCATAACTGGGACCAATTGGGGGCTGATGCAAATTTCTGGTTGTAATGTGAAATATAAAATTTCACTTAGCCACTTTGGAACAACTTTCTTAAATACACTGAATTTTTACATTTTACAATTGCTCAAGAAATGTACTATTAGCAAATTAATCCATATATAATTGAACTTTAATATAGTCTGTTATACTAGATTCTAATATTCTAAAATGGATGCAGATGGATGGAGTCACCATCTTCAGGCATTTAGGTCCAAACCTGAATACAGCCCAACAAAAAATTGTCCGAATCAGACCTGTATGTCATCAGCGTTTGAGCTAGAAACTCACCAACGTAATTCCAAAACTGAGCCGATCTGGCTCATCACCCAAAGCGCAGAATAAAGCCTGACAGGATAGCGCCGGTAACTGACAATGACAGCTGTTATTATAATGTGCTACATAGAACAATCAGGTGTTCAAAATTTTTTAATTCCATGTTAACAAATCTGTGAATCAAACACATTCCAAATGTCTTTGTCAGAATAAACTGTCCATACTGTGCTGTTTTCATGCACTGCTGATAGCCTATTAAACTTTATTTACAGACATGTTTTGAGGCCTGAAAACATAAACATCTTCTTAGCTGCGCTTATCTTCACTTAACTAATCTTAACTTTCCTAAATAGATTTGCTCTCTATTTCCCCATTTACTCATAATGCTGAATTCTGTCAACACAGGAGTGACTCCAGCGTGCCAGATTAGAAACTGTTTTAAGGCTGTGGAGGCAGGAGGCGGGTTGTGAGAACCTCTATGTGAATTTTGAACCCTAACCCGAGCCTGCCACACATTTGGAAAATGACACCTGAACCTGATGTGATTGGTTAGGTCCTGTCAGCTCGGACAAATATTTCAAGCTCTGAGGGGCATTATGTTGGCTCAGCCTGGCAGAGTGCCAGCTGTGTGGTGCATTAGGAGAGTCATGCACCTCCAGGGTCTTCTGGAGTGGTGATCATACATCCTTGCAGTTACAGATACAGAGATAAAGAGAGAGAGAGATACAGACAGAGAGAGAGAGAGAGAGAGAAAGAGAGAGACCCATTATCAGCCACACTTCAGTGAGCCCTACTACCGTAATCTGATTTCTCTTCTGAATAAACAATATGCATTTGTTTGTTTTGGCAGTAGGCAGTAATCCTGAAGCACAGAAGCTAGAGCACAAATGTGCCACTAATGGTCTACTGTTTTAAGAGAATATCTAATAGAGAGTATCTAAGAGAGTATCTAATAATTCACAGAATCATTAACAACTGCAAAGACAGATAGAAAACAATGATGAGGGTCAATGAATTGAAAAAGAACCACCCACAATTAATAGTGCCTTTGTTTGGAGAACAGCAGTTTATTAAAACTCCAGCTCTTTCTGTACACTCAAGGGTGAAGTTAAAGAAATTCATGCAAAAGTTTGGAAGTGAAAATAAGAACACATCCTGTACGGGGAACACACTTCTGCACATTTTAATACACACTTCCAGTTTAATTTAAGATACTCATTCATTTTATGAACTGCTTATCCTAACCAAGCGTCACGCAGGCCTGGGTCCTATCCCAGCACTGATACAGTAGAAGGGAAAGAAACAGCCTGGACAGGCTGCTAGTCCATCACATGACACACACAAACACACTGATGCATACAGTCACACTTATGGGCAATTTAGCATCTTCAAATCACCTGGCAAGCAAGTATTTGGATTGTGGGAGGAAATCAGAGCTCTCAGCAGAAACCCATACTGACACGGGGAGAACATACAAACTCCACCCTGGCCTGTGAGGTGACAGCACTGACCACCACACCACCATGCTGCCCCAATAAAACATATTAAATATGAAATAAATATATTAAAAGTAAAGCATTTTATAGAAAATCAAAAAATGTCATTTTATTATGGGTGTTCCAACTTTTGCACAAGTAGTTTGGTGAAAAATATGCTGTCAATCAGCCAAGACATGTTTAGTGTCTAAAAACAGCACCCATGACAAAGACTTCCGATCTGATCATATTCATGATGAAAGTTTTCACCTTTATTTTTGTCCGTGTTTATATAGTACGTCGTGCAGAGTCAGAAAGCAAGTCTAAGCAAGCAAGTCTATGTGAGATTTAATAATACAATGTGGTTAGCCACAAGCGCGTATTTTTGTGGCACAGAACATCAGCTTCCATTGCTTGTTATCAAAATTAGCCTCAAAGCTCTGGGTCAAAACCAAAGAAGTAAACTTCAGAGACCAAATACATCTTGAATGATCATCTATACTTGGGGAATGACTGAGATGGTGCAAATTTAAATTTTGCTGAACTATCACTTTAAGAATCCTACAAGCTGCAGAAAGAAGGAATACCACAGTCATCCACACAGCCTGTCCAAGAAGCGCCTATGTCCAAAAGCCTGGTTCTCTTTTTCCAAGAACAGCCACAGAGAGTGGGACCGCAGCAGCATGCTGGATGCGCCTGTCATTTTTTCCTCGTGGAGAGTTTGTGTATCACGTGGCGGGTCGGGGCCAGATCGTAAGCCACTGGCATGCCAGGGTCGGCCCTTAACATCTGCTTCAGCTTAAGAAGAATCAATAAACACCCCATTCCCGACTCCCGTCCATCTGACCGCCGTGGTCCTGATACACCAGAGCCCTGCAGGGTGCAGAAGTAGGGCCACAGATAACACGGTGAGAGTAACATCCGCCCAACCACAACAAGCAAAGCTGTAGGATTCAGGATTAGATGGACCCACTGGCCCGCACTGACATTTCGGCATTGGCTTTCTTGGTCTTCGAAGAAGTTTGGAGAAATAAGAAACAAAGCTTCATAAAGCAGTGGTGGTATAAAGGTGCCCCCCAGTAAAAGCAGCCCGCTGCGGTCCCAGAGTGCACACACACGTGGTTTAAAATTCCACAGAGGCTGAGAGCTTCAGCTGTCTGCTTATTTTGCCACTCGCTGTACGGCTCTCGCGGATCTTGCAGGATTACTAAGCAGAGGTCGAAGAACCATGTGCGAAAACTGGAAACAAACAACCACTGAGCATCAAAGAGATTTCTTCTTATACTCCTACCTATAGGACTGCCTATAGGTAAAAAATGGCCTGACATTTCACAGTCCTCCGATGAACCCCCCAAAAAAGGCTAATGAATAAAATAATACTGAAATTGAGACATTTATATTGAGAATGTTTTACTGTGCTGTTTTAGCTTAGCCAGCTATGATTTACCATAAACACTAAACATCTCATGCACTTACATTTTAAAATGACAGGCTGAACTAGGTTATACTGTACATAGGTTATACTTTATACTTCTTTTTCCTGAAGTTTACAAACTCTCAGGGCCCAAATAATTTGAATAAGTTTTCATTAACTATGTTTAGACCCCACCAGAATTCTAAAACCCTTGTGGACTCCTGACCATAAAAATGTTTATGTTCAATTAAAATATTTTTTTATTTTTACCATAAAACCAAGAGAAAAATGGCAATTATGTAACCAAGCACAATTATTAAACAAAGAGTTTAGGCTATAAAGACCATATCATACTAAGATAAGCTGGACAATATTGAAATGACAATATTTATCGTTATAGTGATTAATAACATCAAACTATGTCTCAGTCTGATTTTCTGAGCACAGTGATGACATCAGTACTTAGAGAAGCCTGACATGCCGTATGCTTCAATACAAACAGAGCATCATGCTGGTTAACGGTATTCTATGCACTGCAGTGTTTGAAACACTGAACAAGAATCATTTGTACTGTTGATAACATGTTTTAATTTGGCTCTTTTTTGTTTATTGTCTAATGTGAGAAGAAACAAAGACTGTGACATGTTGTCCACCAAGAAAGTATCATATTTAAGATAAGGCAAGACAAGTTAGTCTAAGACAATAAAATGATAATGTTTAAATGGAGCAATACACCTAAATACAAATTTGTTTGGCTCTAGTTTTGATATTCAGCCTGGCGCAGACGACTGGACTCATTTAGCCTCAAACAGATCAGAGAGAGCAAGAGCTATATAGACTTGGCTATCTTTCAGGAGTCAATGCAGAGGGGACATACTGACCTCCCACAGCGGTAGACAGTAAATCTAGACGCCTTTAAAAAAGCCTAAAGGCCTAAAGTCACACTGCTATTTGAGGTCAATACTCCTCCCTTCTTCTCCATTATAAGCTGCGTTGCATTTGTGAGGATCTGCGTATCTGTCAGCAACAAGCCGAACATGTTGCTTTAGAGCGTTTCTCCACTGTGGCATTTCTTAAAGGCTCTAAATGAGCACTGTAGACTTTCCAGATAGGACTACTTAAAGCTTTTGATTAAATTGAGGAAAAAAAAACAGACATGGCTGACCAGACAGGGCCTTGACTTCACTTAATTTGAATGCAGCTACAAGCACTCGAGTGCTTGCCAGGCTGAGCTTGGCTAATTTATTCACACTGGATTCCATACGAGCAAAAATCGATGGAGTGAAACCAGTGAGGGTTGAAAAAAAGTGCCCCAGTTTCCACCCTGAAGTGGGTCAACAGCAACCGTTTACACCCGCTAAAAACGCCCATAATGAACAGAGCCTGAACACAAATGAGATGCAAAAGGGTCTGAATCTGATGCAAAAAGGGCCTGGATAAAGGCAGAGTGAAGTAAGACGGGTGCAGGACGGGTGCAGGACGATGGGGGTAGGGGTGCAAAAAAAATTGTGATTAATTTAATTTCATGTTTTCTTCCCCTCCTCTGTTTTGGAGAAGCAGCATCAACAAAATGGTAAAGCAGCCTCATTTGTGCAAGCATTTCATCTTTACACGTCCCCGAAGGCCTGGGGAATAAAAGCTTTAATGAGCTACAGCAGGCGCAACAGCAAACCAAACATCCAAGAGGGGTGGAAAAAAAAAGATACAGCAGGAACGCTTGCACCAGGAGCGGGAGAGCAGAATTCTTTGTTGGTCTGCAGCATTCAGTAACCCTACTGGCTAGATATCCTGCAAAACAATGATCAGCAACCCTGGTCCTGGAAGACCCCTCCTGCAAGAAAGGGATGAACTGGGATCAAAATAATAGATCATGGCGGGGGGCTCCTGAGTGCACAACTAGATAAGCACTGGTCCCATCATTGAGAGGCTGTGAACGCAAGCAAAAATCATTTCAAAATTACAGAAAAAAAATGGTTTCAGACATTTGCCCAAACCAACTTATCACAACTGGCCAAACCCCGGCCAATATACCCTCCTTCGGCGTACTCTCACCAGTCTCTTTATTTAGACCGATGCTAGTTTGAAAGCAGTTTTATAGGTATGTTAGCTTTGTCATAGGGATGCACAATATATCATCTGCTAATCCTTATCGCAATATTGTTCTCATCAATACTGATATTGCAGAAGGCTGCGATATGCAAATGAGCTTCTAACCAATTGCAGTATTTCGGACAGGGTGACCAATTACAGCTCCAGGTGAGTTATTGCGTGTTCTGATGAATCAAGGTCTTCATGTAATCCAACCAAATTTTTAAACTTTAAAGCTGTTTGCAAAGTTGCTGTTCAGTCATCCATAAACAAGATGCTGAAACAAGCTGCGGTGCTTGAACACTTCTTCGCTTTGGTGCTGCAACCTTTCAATCTGAAGACATAGACACAGCACACCTATATTTTTACACTCTGCTGCCTCTTGCTCAAGTGATTTCAAAGATGCACATTTTCCCCCACTTTTCTCTATCTCTTACTAGCTTTTCCTCCTTCTTTATGTTCTATTGGACTTTGGCAGCTGAAGGGGCACTGTGAAACTGAACACAGTTATGTCGACCATATCTTTTGCCCTTGTCTTCTTTCTCACTTTCACTGCTAGTGGGCCGAGGTCAACAAACATAGAAGCCCACCGGGAGCTCTCCCTGTAGTCCTGGTTGCAAATCCATCCCTGCTGCAGAGCCTAAAAACCACAATGTATCTCACCTGCTCCACCTAATGCCCATCTTCAGAAGACCTTGACTGGCTGGATGAGGTGGATTAGTGTTAGATGGGGGGGTTAAGGCGTGGGACAGCATTTTAGATGTAGGCTGGAACTAACCTTTGCAAGAAATAACAGCTGTGGGAGGAGGATTAGTATCCAAGGTGTCAAAATAACAGGTAGAAAATGTGTTCCAAAGAGTTTCTCCATGAGACGGACGCCTCTGTTCATCAAGCAGGGGGTGGCTGGTGGGGTGGATGAAACCAGACACTAGACTCCAGATGGATAAGCTCACATCCTCTCTCCCCCAACTTAATCCTGTTTTCTCCACTGACTCCTACACAGGTAATATCTCCCAGGCTTTTCTGGATGTGGCCTTTTTTTAAGTTTGGGGGGGAGGAAAAAGAGGTGGAAAAAACAGTTCCTGTGGCAATGGCAGTGGAGGCTGCAGTCCACAGTTCATTAGACCAACATGTGCAGAAAGGATTAGGACTCAAATTCAAAATTCGCTGCTGGAACAAGATCGGCAACAGTCCCCCTGTTCTGGATGCTTTGAGGAATTCTACTGCTTTGGCTTTGACTGCTGCTATTTTTTCGACCAACGACAACACCCTGCTTTTTGCACTAGGTGCTATTTGAGGACAGCGTAGTCGTTCAGCACACGTATGTGTGATGCAGCGTGCCCCATTTGTGCCTCAGTATTTTTAGCCTCACCGCTTATTACGCTAACCCAGCAAGGCAGATGGACTCAGAGCAATGCATGCTCTGAGCTAACCACAAAACACATCTGTCTTTACGTTTACGCTTCTTCCTGAGTCATACAACAATCAGATCATACATGATTAAGCTGTGTATTTCTCCTTATGATTAAGACCATGATAGCCACTAATAACCACATGATCAGATACATGGCTTTAGATGAATGGCTTTTATTAAGAGTAATCCAATAATAGTGATGTTGAAATCTAATACACTGAACAGATTATCAATCAAAGAGAGACAGTTTCATGAACTCCAGCCCATGCCATTTAAAATTTGTATGGAAAGGATGACCTTCAGGAAGCTTTGTCTAGTTTAGACTGAGCATAGAAGGATAATACTGTAGATAGTTCAGTCTATGCTCTGTTGACAAGGAATTAACAACTCTTTCAAAGAATTGGGAGTATATTAGACAGAAACGAGGACAATTTTCTTCTGCAGCATTTATTTCAAAACATGAACGCTGGCTCTACAATTAGCACTGATTAGGCCTTGGACATGCAGCTTAGAAGCAAGTGGTTTGAATTTAGTCACTGTAACAGAGGCAACACGAGAAATGGCTTTGGGCAGAAATGCTCCTGTAAGTTTACAAAATACCCCCAAAATATAAAATGAAGAGGGACAATGCCACAATATGAATATTTCTTCTTCAGAAGCTTTAATATGTTCCATTTTATGCTGTGTAAAAATGGAGGATGAAAAATCTCTATGAAAATGTAAGGTGCAATGCAGTTATAGTGTCTCTACAGACACTGTTATTACCTGTAGCTAATAAATTAGTCATTGTCAATCAGAGTCAATAAGCCACTGTTCAATTCCAGAGCACTGAGACGAATGATGTGGGTGAATCCAGAATGCTTTTTGACAGAAAAAAAATCCCATCAGATCAGAATCATAATGGTATCAGCAGGCAATTGCCAAAAAGTGTTATTGTCATCAAGCAGTAGATCAAAAACACACAAACACACTCTAAACACACAGACTCCGGGAAAGCCACGAGCAAAACCCACACACCAGTTCTGATATTGTCTAGCAACACAGTGTCTGCATTTAAATCATTTTACTCCATTCGTGATCCAGCAAAAATAAATGTTCTGTTTCTCTGCAATGCTAATTTAGGTCTCTACACTGTATAAATGCATGTTTGTCTGCTTTTGGGTAGGGCTGTAGCCTCACAGCGAGAAGGTCCTGGGGACAATTCCCAGCTGAGTGGCCGAGGGTCCTTTCTGGATGGAGCTTGCAGGTTTCTACCGAGAGCTCTGGTGTCGTCCCACAGTCTAAAGACACGCACATTAGGTGAACTGAAAATGGACATCTAGATAATGGATGGATGTATAACGGTATCTAAAGATATGCACAATGTATTTCACCATTGGCCCAGAGCTCCGATATCAGTCCATCCCTAGATTCATGTCTAAACTACCAACAGCAAAGACTACCATTGCGGAAGCTAGCAAATAATTCAAAGAGTAATTATCAGTACTGATAGCATTTTAAATATGCAAAAAATGTTGTTTTACAACCAAATCTCAGAAAAACAAAACACTGCGATATGTATCATGAAAATGTATTCCAGTACTGCAGCACAGTTTTGCCATTTGGCTCATCTCTGTGAGGCCTGGATACCTATTCTCTGCTGTACACTGTGTAAGGTCAAAGGAAAACTGTTCCCATAAAGGTCAAAACTGTCCCTGAAAATCAAATCCAGAGAGCAAAAAACACCCCTTGTTGAAAACACTGACCAGTGGTCTCTCCAAGCAGCCACCCACCCACACTAAAGAGACACATTACAGAGCCTGATGCTGAGTGGCACTTCATTTAAGAGCAAATGTCCACCCTGGGGGATAACAGGGATGGGCACCAGGTGGAGGCTGGCCGAAGGGTGAAGAGGCTGTTCAAAACATAAATCAATAAAAAACACAGGGCCAGTCTGGGCCCCCTGCTGATCCCATATGCTGTCAGTCAACACAGTGGCAAGGACGAATGAAACCACTCGCCTCTGATCTGCTCTGGCACCAACCAGCACTGGAATGTGGCAAATCTACGTAAAGCCACACACCAAACCTGTTCTACACAACTAAATTTGGCACTGGTGTTGTGCAACATGAGCAAAAGCTCATTTTTAGCACAAACACTATGTGGGCCAACAGAAAGCAGAAAGTGTGCAAAAAGAAAAAGGAAAAAAAAAAGAAATGACAAAAACAGGGGGAAAGCCCAGAATGCTTGTAACCGGTGTCTAGGACTGCAGTCTGAATGTTAATGCAGACCCCATTCAATCACCGAGGAGGAAGAAAAAAGAGGGAATTCACCTCCCTCCGCAAAACAGCTCCAAATGATCAGGAGGGAAAACGGAGTGCTTTATTGAAAGTGAAAATCCTTAGGAAACATGAATTAAGCATCTTCGCTTTAATAGTTTAAAGTCTTAATCTTTAACTGAGTAAACACAAAAGAGCGGAGAAGTCCCGAAAGGCAGAGTGAATTTGGAGAAATAGGGCGCTCAATAGTCAGGCTCAGTAAACTCCATAAATTAAACAGGCTTCCCACACATACACACACACACACACACACACACTTTCTTTCAAACACAAGACAAAGTTTTTAGATAAAGTCAATTGGCGCAATGTGCTTTGTAGCAGGATGCTCCATACTTCACTCAGGACTGGGGGGTCTTTATACGGGACTGTGGGGGTCTTAAGTGTAATAAGAGATCTGACGTGTTTTCTAACCAAACCTTAAAGAAGCCATTGCTGCTTTAGCATTCCTGCCCTTCAGCAGTAAAACGAGCTTCCCTTTGAACTTGCATAACCTCTCTGTTCCTTTCACCATGGTTTGAGGTGTCACTTATTCATACAATACATAGGAGGTAACAATTAGGGGTAACAATGCAGTGATGTCTCAATTCAGTGCATTTTTGATACCTTAAAAACACAGAGGGTCTGACCATGTGCCTTGTAGTTATCTAATTAAAACAGTCAGCATTATAAAAGTACAATATTAGCGACTTCAGATTTTTGCACAGCACAGTCGATGAAACAAAACTGAAATCAAACAAAAAACCCATGTTGTGTGGTGTGCAGGGAAAAAAACAAATCATTGTATTCTTCTAGCTAAACTAGACAGAACAGGGCGATGCGTTGGAACATGTGTGGACATGCCACATGCTGTAGTAACATGCC
Source organism: Brycinus macrolepidotus (assembly GCA_037974445.1). Taxonomy (NCBI): domain Eukaryota; kingdom Metazoa; phylum Chordata; class Actinopteri; order Characiformes; family Alestidae; genus Brycinus; species Brycinus macrolepidotus. The sequence goes on along the minus strand of JBBPCZ010000136.1, from coordinate 24,684,735 downwards.
AGCCCTTAGCTAACACAGCCACAAGCTAACACACTAGACATGATATAATGTTATAAGATGAGATGTAAGTTTCCACACCTAAAAAATAAATGTTCTTCAACCTAAACAACAACCTGATGAATGTACTTCAACCAAGCCTGCTTCATTCCAAGTCAAACGGATTATAAAACAAAGAAGGTGTAACAGTTCAGATGAACAAAAGCAGTAAATCCATTTTTTTTTAACGTAGGGAAACACCAATCTGCACACATTCACGCTTCATCTCCACACTTTCTCTGCCTCCTGCGCTTTAACATGCTCTTATTAAAAAAGACATGCTCTTATTTGTCCTTGTGGTCTAAAGTGTGGTATGAAATGATGTAATCAGACCAAGTCATGATGAAGCTGTTGTTTACTAGATTATACATCTTTACATATTCTCTAGATTCTTTGCACTGATTTGGCTTTAACTGCTTCTATACTTTGTAAGTTGCCTGGGATAAAACAGCATGCTAAATAAATATAAACGTAAATGCAAGAGGGTGCAAGGCCTGATGATGCTGTAAAAGAAGAGTATGGTCCAAAGTGTCAGACAGATCCTGTCTTCACTGCTGCTCCTGTCTTCACAGATCCACAGAACCAGTGAACTGTTAAGGCTCACCCATGTGTGTGTGTATGTGTGTCTGACGGAGAGGCAATTTCAGTCAGCCACAGCAGCAGAGTGAGGCCAAGTTAGTGTGAGATCACACATCTGACAGGTAAAATCACTGTATGCTCTCTAAATCAAGCCTTTCTGAATCCCCTGACATTTGTGTGTAAATGTGTGCAAGGACAGGAATATCCCAAAGGTTGATATTGAAAACAAACAAGTTCCTTTTGAATAGACTATATTAGCTATACCAGGCCAATCCAATCCAACTGCCTTAGACTATTTTAAGTTATATTGAGCTCGATTTACATCAGGGGTTCCAAAACGTGGGCCAAGACCCACATGTATGGGTACAGTTTGTTGGACAAACTGTTTTGTATGTGTTATGCATTTGTAATTGCAGATTGGTCACAACATTCAAACACAAACTGATTCCATGAGCACACCGGGGGGCACTATGGGAAGAAGTAAAGCCAGCAGAGACAGTGTGACGCTCTGGGCAATGATGTGCTGATAAACCTGCCATTCATGTAGATGTTACACACACTGTTACAGTACAGTCTAATGGCAGTGGCCTCTTTCAGCAGGATTATGTGTCCTGCCACATTGCAAACATTGCTCATGAAAGGTTTGAGGAACATGACAAAGAGTTCAAGGTGTTGACTTCGGCTCCCCAGATCACAAGCCAATCAAGCATCTGTGGGATGTGCTGAACAAACTAGTCCAATCCATGGAGGCCCCATCTCACAACTTAGAGGACTTAAAAACATCTTAGGTGCCAGATGCCACAGCACAACTTTAGAGGTCTTGTGAAAGCCATTCCTCAATAAAGGGACCTACACCTGCAAGGCAGGAAGGTTTAATGCTATGGCTAATTAGTGTTGTCATTAGTGAAAAGGACTAATTTTTAAAAAGATTCCCAAAAAACAAAAAGGCACCAGTATGAGGTGTTCACACTAGAGTTAGATGTTTATGAGGTATTTCAAATGATAGTGTTTCAGTATCATTTTAGTAACAGTATTTCAAAATGACAGTGTCAAATTACTATTACACGTCCGACTAGTAAACAACCAGAGAAACAGTTTGTCAATATTAAAATCCTCAAATCAAAACCAGCGGGAAAATGGACATTGTGTGTGTATATGTGTAACTTCAAAAAACGTTCAACATTATGCTTTGATCTCCCATGTACTGAATCCATTCCACACTCCTCCTGAAAGTGTGCTGGTATGCGTCTCACACACTGAAGCTGTTAATGAGTGGCCTGTGATTACAGATGACCCAGACAGCACACACATCATTATCCAGCACCAGAGTCGATCAGAGTGCACCTGGCTACGATGACATTTCATAACTACATATCATAACAATATCTCAGCCCACTGAAGCCCATGTTTATCTCTGGGAAAAGATCTAATACCACGGACAACAAAGCACAGAGCCATCTGCCCTGAACAATGCATGCAAGCAAACAGCATGATATGAGGATAATTATGGTCTCTGGCTGCTGTTACGGTGTGGAGCTGCTCGGCATGTACGCAGGACTCGCATGAACTTCTCCACGTCTGGATATACACTTTCCCCCCCTGACGCCCACACACTGCCGCTGATAGCAGCTCTGGGCCTTCACGTCTGTGTTTATCATCCTCACACACACTGACATGAACATAGAGCAGACAGCACATACACACTCACTAAGTCACAGATGAAAAGAGACCAGGGAGCGTGGGGGATCTGAATGAGGGGATAAGAGGTCACCGTGGGTCAAGTGAGGTGCAATGGAACCAGAGACGGAGGAAGGAGAGAAGCAGCAGATGGAGGGAGAAAGCATGATATGTTCTAGAGCTGTACAATTTGGACAAAATATCGGTATTGCAATTATACTGCTACATATTGCGACTGCAATGACTTTCAAGTTATTATATCATTACATTTCTGGAATTAAAATAGGCTTAAAGTCTGAAAATACTGTTCTAAATCTTACATTTACTGCCATATCAAGACAGTCCTTTTATGGAAAATAGCACACAATAACAGCCCATTTTCAAAACATAGTTTTTGTGATGTCACAAACCAACACCAAATATTCTGGCTACAGCTTAGATCTGCACATTCATGCACCAGTTCGCAAACACCTTTAATGGTTAGACTGGCCAAAATAATTAGACTTCTGTTGGATTACTTGGAAGACCTCGACTCATCAGAACACCCAGTAACCTGGAGCTGTGACTGGTCGCCCTGTCAGAAACACTGTGATTGGTAAGAGGCTCATTTGCGTATTGCAGCCTTATGCAACATCAGTATTGCAGAGACTGATACTGCAGTAACGATTAGAAGATAATATATTGTGGAGCCCTAATATATTCTTATAGCTAGCACTCTGGACTCAATTGCCAGGCCACCAGATCTAGTCCTCTCTAGTCCTAGTTCTCCTGACAACCTCAGGTTGACTTAGTTTATCTCATGGAAGGATTTCACCTCTGTATAATTTGAAAGCTTCCAATACTTATACGCAATGTCTACTGACACTGATGCTGATACATAAAGCTAGGCAATATGACAATACTTTTCATGATCATGCTAAATTATGTAATACTGTACTTTTCTAAGCATATTATGCATTTCAGCAGCTAATTAAATTCAGTGCACTGCAGTGTGCAGAATGCTTGATAAAATACATTTATAATCATAGATTTTCACATTATCTTTTGAAGGCAGCACCACTGATACATTTTTGTTCATTACAACTTATCAGATGTCAGAAAATATGAATGTACTGATGCATAAACATTCATGAAATGTAGGAACTGAGATTAAATCCACCTGTATTATTTACATTATAAATACATTATTTATACAAATGCCTTTACGTTATTGAAACACAGATATTTCAGCATAGCAGCCTAGTGTCACCTAAACATTCTGATCTTCTGGATTTTAAATAAATACATCATGAAATATTGATTGGAAATATCTAAACAGCTGTCCTATTTTTCAATCTTCTGCTTCTTATATAATTGAGATATTTGTGCACCTCTGTATGCGTTTTAATGTTTAACCTTATTAAACCTACCATACTACTGGCAGTGCATTGAAATATATATATATCGATTTGGTCTCTTTTAAGTTTAGAATCTGTCACCAGAGGGTTTACGATGTGTGTAGTCTCACCCTAAAACACTCTGTAGTGTGTAGCTGGTTATTTTGCATGACAGCCAGATGGGCCTTTCCTGTTAAGGGACGAAACTGAGAGACCACAATGCGTGTGACCACATTCAGCATGGTAAAACCCGTGTAAAATTGGAGCTTTCTGTGCGCTAGTGTGCTTTCTGCCTTCACTGTTCGAAGCATTGCGTGCATTCAAAGCGGAATTCAGACCACTAAGTGCTCATTATGTCTTTCATCAGAGAACCAAAAGGTACCAGACATACATTCCTATTCATGTGTTTCTGGATCAAAAGGTAGTTTGAGTATTTTCATGATTGTTTTGTTAATGACATCCATTGTTGAGAGTGGGTTTCACCCATTTAAGAAGTCAAGGCTATATAATAACTAATACCACTTTAAGTTAATTTTGCATTATTCATCAGCTGTTGTTCACTTCAAACCCATTTAAATTCAGAATCATTACAGTATTTTGGAATTAAACATATCCAATAAGCAGCAGCTCAGAAATAGCCTGTTTTGATGCACTGACCTTAAAGGTGTAAACTTGATATTTTTTACAGTAATTTTGCTATCCAATGTCACTCATTCATCCATTCATTCATTTTCTGTAACTGCTTAATCCTTACTAGGGTCACGGGTATCCCGGGGTCAATGGGTGCGAGGCAGGGACTCACCCTGGGCAGGGCACCAGCCCACCGCAGAGCGCACACACACACTATCCAATGTCAAGCAGAGGAAAACTGGTTCTGCTTTTAAATCTTTTCACTTTGTTTAGCGGGCAGTGTTGACTCTGGCTTGTTCATTAGGGTTCTTGACTTGTCTTCCAGATAGCTGCATTGTGACGTTTGTTATAAGAAAGCGCCATACAAATAAATCTGAATTGGTTTGAACTGAACTGAGAGAAGCTAAGAGAAGAAACGGAAGAAACGGTGCAAGGAACATCAAAGGAAAAGAGAGCAAGCAAGAAGAATTGGGGGAGGACAAGCAAGAGGGAGGGCAAGCGAGGTGAACTGTATCCTCTCTCTCCCTCTCTCTCAGGCTGTGTAGACAATTGTAGGAGAACATGAAGAGGGGGCAGCCTGGTGTTTAATCTCTTTGTAGCCCAGTGTGTGACCTTGTCTCATCCAGACACTGACAAAAACACACAAACAATCTCAATCTCACACTCTCCCTGCCTTATTTTACTATAGTGTATGGGTGATGTAACACAGCGGTCTCCAACCTTTTTTGCGCCACGGACCAGTTTCAGGTAAAACAATATTTTCACGGACCGGTATAGAACTAAAACAAAGTGTGTAAAAATACGAAGAAGCTCCCCAAAGATGTTTGTTTTTTAGTCATTTTTGCTAGCTTGTGGGCTAAATTTTTGACGTACCGTATCACGTGACCGAGACGAGCGTTTTTTCAAAATGAAAGATCTTTCAGACTCTGATAATCAATAAAATATTTTTTATTCTGTCTTTCTGTGCGGCCCGGCACCAAATGACTCATGGACCGATACCGGTCCACGGCCCGGTGGTTGGGGACCTCTGATGTAACAGAAGGACAGATAAATAAATCAAACTCTGTGGGACAGTTTCCTAGACCAGGATTAAGCCTAGTTCTGGATTTTCCTTTCAGTGAAAAAAACTCCAGGACTCTTGTCTAACTCTATATTCTTAATAGCACATTAAGTTACTGAGTATTGACAATGTCATTAAATAAATAAAATCAGTGGCCTAATTACCAGTCACTAAAAATCAAGTTAAAATTCTTCTATAAACCAATTTATTCATCACTTCATTCAATTCAAATCAACACCCCAAAAAAGGCTATGCCCATCTCTCTTTTTAGGGTTGTCTTTATTAAGTAATCTAGTAATGATGAATTCAAGTAATCAATTTGTAACAGCAAACATGACATTTTTCTTCATATACGTTAAATTTAACAACAAACATACACACATTCCTGAGATCCTGCTGGTGTGGGTTTCCACTCACAAAGGTAACTTCAGATTTTGCTTCCCTTTGTGGCGAATATTTACACTGCTAAGCATGATTTTATACTAACCTGCAGATTCCGTTTATTATTCAATTGGCAAAGCAATTGCAAAGCACTTTTCACTAAATTTAAATCGACTGATTTTTAATCAAGTAATCATGACAATTCAAGATCATTTATTGATTTATTTTATGCAAACCATAACAAGACACTCAGATTCCCACATGTGAACATAACTCAATGTTGCTTCTTACATCAATGCCACATTTATCATACCTAGAATAGATGAGGTTGGTCTATGAGATTATGTTATAAAATGAATGTGCTTTAAATGCATAATATGATTTTATTTGACAAAGATTAAGCTTCCTCACACACTGGGTTTGCCTCCACAACAACACTTCAGTGGTAGACATGGATGCAAAATAAAACAAAGCACAAGAAAGAAAAAGGAAAAAAAGAATGAAAGAAAAAAACAGAAAGAAAATTTTACCCGTTTACCATTTACCACACAGTTGCCTGAACAAGAGGCCCTAATCACAAACATTTTACTCTGGATAAACAATGTACACTGGTTTCATGTTGCCATCAAGGCATCTCTGTGGGGCCTCACTATCAATGTTAAATACTAAAATACTAAAAGGTTGAAAGAAGCAGTAAATACAGGCCATATTGAGAAATTATGTTCAAATTTAGCCAAACCACAATAAGAATCATCAGGTCCCGTTGGATTCATATTTTTAACGACAGTCGCTCCATCTTTTTCATACAACGATCTCACTCATTTCACTAATCTCATGAAGACTCGTGATTAAGGTCTCTAAGGTCACTAGGGGTCAGCAGGTCATGTCAGGGTGTCTAGCTGGATTAATAAAGAAAGCTGTGGACCTCTGCTGCCGCCGAGTCTGAAAGGACCTGACATCAGGCTTGCTCCTGCGTCTCCAGACTGAGTCAGATGCTCCTTTAGGTCTGTTTAAATATAAACGCTTGTCAGTGCTGCTTATATTCCTTTTTCTTGCCTTCATCACCACGTCAGCTGACTGACTGACTGTGTGATGTTAGACTGCTGTTAACCTTTCATCAGTCTCAAACGTTGATAACAGAGTAATGAGCAGCGACTGTGATGCAGGAGGATCAACTACAGTTACCACGGTGACTCATCAGCTTCCAACATTTGGGCTCTCTGTAAACAAAAACAAACACATGGTGCTAAACCACAAGCCTAACTGACATCAGGACAGTTTGCATTCCCTTCATAACAAACCTCATTTCATTGGTGGCTTGGTCCTTTAACAGCATTATGATTATTTATGGTTATCAAGAACCAGTTCTAAATTGGTGCTTGTTCCTGACTGGTCAATACCAAAATATTGATAATATCCTGGAAAAACGGTGCTGCTGTCGTTTTTTGAGCAACACTTTATCATGGCTGGCATTTTCAAATGGTTGATGTCAGATTAGATTGGTGAGAGGGACGGAAGCAACATTTTGCACATTACCACCACACATCTGTAGCGACTGCTCCTCCCTCATTTAGGTTATTTTTCTCTCCAAAACAGTAATGATAATACTAATAAAATAACAATATTTTCACACCTTTTCAAATGATGTCTTTATTTTTGCACCAAATTATGAGGGTAGTATTGTTAAGTGCTGGTATCAATAAGGAGTATCTACATCGATATCGGTATCAGTAAAATCTTAAAGATACTCATCCTTAATTACATATATAGCTATATATTAGAGCTGAAACAATTATTTGATATTATTGATGTCAACAATTACAACTGTCTGCAAGTAATTGTCTATAGCTACTGGAAACCTATTCACACAAAGCTCATCTAGAGAAAGGGATATCAACCTGGACAGCTAAAATTTTACACCGGTGAAACGAAAAAGAGCTAAAAAAATATTGTTTTTTGCAGCCCTAAGGTACAATACATTTCTCTGGTCCACCATGGGTCAGATGAGGTCCTGTCCTTATCTGGCCTTGAACATTACAACCCAGGTGTTACTGCCCGCAAAAGAAGCAAAAGCAATTAAACACTACCAGACTTTATTTGGGGGCTCCGAAGGGACTCACACTTTTATTCATATCAAATTTCACACACAGTGAGTCGGAAACTGTGCCACTCGGGCTGCATTATGTGCGGATCTCCATTTGAGAGTTTAGAGGAAGGTCCACATAAGTGGACCTTTAAGCGTTTTTTAAATGCTTTTTCCTCTTCACTTTACATTCCTGTGGTAATTTATTCACAAAGAATTTCACCTGAGAGTTTGCTTGAAAGACACCAAAGGGGCTCAATTATTAACAGTGCAGCTAAGACCATCTCAAAAGTGCAAGAGTGATGTGAGGTAAGGTGAAGCAGGCTCCAAAGCTTGAGCACCAACATACCTTACACCCAAACGCCACCAGAACAGTCATGAAGAATGAAGCAGTCTGCCTAGTTACACCAGACAGCATCCACAAATGTGCACGTGTGTTTTGTGCTATTTTTATAGACAAGGATATGTAGGCAGAGCTATATGGGAAAATAATGCGCTTCCCCAGGCAGCTTTCTGAGTCATTGGTGCACTGGGCTATTGACTCCGCGCCCCACCCCCAACATCCAAAAAAACAGCATCGCCTCCGAATGACTGTGTCAGCGCCACAGAGGGGGAGGGGTATCGCGGATGAGGAAGCAATTACATCCTCCGAGGTGTTAGTGGGCCCCGCCTCCTGCGGCCCTGGGGCCCTAGTCATTACAGCATGGGCTCTATAATGAAGGAATGGCCCACCGCTCTGCCAAACAACCTGCTAATCCCACAGGGCAGCGCTCAGGGTGGCCGCCTACACACAATGAGCCCAAATCACACCCTGCCACCCCCCTTGCCCCGTTCCACTCTCCCAAGGGGCAGCAGAGGGGCAACAGAGGGACAACACCCCCGCCTCCCAGGCCTGCCAAGGTCCCTCGCCACCTCCAGACCCGTACCAAACATCCTGAGCATTCAATAGTACTTTCTCTAAAATCATCCATGCAGAAGAATTTACACTGTCTATCAGACGTTTGAGCATACCTTGACATCTTTAAAAATGTTACATTTTCTCAGCGTTACTCGTCAATTAAGTAAATAATCAGGGATGAAGGGAAATGCGAGCCAATGTCAGTATCAGATTTTTTTTGTGTGTTTCTGTCAACCCTGATATCAATTCGGATACATAAAAATGACTAAAATATAAAAACAGGTATCATATACACCTGCTTGTGATACAATGCAGATATTTTTATCCCACTAGCCCTGCATCACCAAAACATTTTAAAAAATACGTCATCAAATATTATTTTTGACATATTGGTTAAATCTCAAAACCTGCCCCACGTCAATCAATTTTAAGCAACTATCTGCCAATACCAGTATGATTCCAGTACCACTGTGCATTCCTGAAGATGGTTGCAGAAGTTAAAAGAATTATTGGCTGATATGCTGGGTGTACTCAGCATTGCTGAAAATGTGCCTTTTTGTGCCAAAGGCGGTTTAAAAGGTGGCTTAAAACACCTGGTTTGAGTGCTGATGAGTGATGATATCACAACAAAGAAGTAAAATGTGTTTGGCAATATTCCCAAGGTAACACTGTTAGTACGACTGTTGTAATATTTACATGTGTTAATAAAATATTTCCCCACAATAATTACCAGACTGGTCATAAATATGCATTATTCCAAACAAAAAAAAGCATCTGTATTAAAGTTACTGGGTGTCCCCAAACTTTTCTCAGGCAGTGCATGTTGTCTGATTGGAGACATTTAGAGAGCTGTGAGGAAATGAAGTTCATTAATATTCTCGGACTGTCATTGAAAAGTAAACACACGCACACATGAGGAAAAAAAAAGAATCTGGGATGCGCGTCAAGGAGTAATTGTGCTACCAAATTACGATGAGCAATAACATGCTTGACTGACTGCAATATCGGGCTAAATGAGGGCTGCGTCTCTACACAGGTTTAGAAGTCAAGCAGTAAGACCTTGAAGCAAACATATCCCAGCTAGTGACACACGCTCACAGTGGTTAGTCATGTTCCATGCTCTGTCTATTCTGGGCTCCCTCCAGCTTGTATCCAGTCCTGTGAAGGTTAAGGAGAAGTAAAAAATAAAACACTTCCCACAAATGCGCCGGGTATTTCCACCCATCCATTTAGAGAACACAACACACACACACACACACACACACACACACACACACCACTGCTTTTGTTCTGCATCTCTTTGACCAAAGAAGTCTTCTGCCAACGTCCAGTCCTCACTGACAGGTGGATAAACTGGTTGCGGAGTTGAAAGGGCTGTACAGTATGGACAAAAACAGAAGTCCTGCGATCACATAGCTACATACTGCACTTGTCATGTGTTTTGCAACATTTTAAAAACATTACTTGACTACAGAAATTTACTTTTGTTGGATTTGATGACCCAACGTGTTCATGTAAACACCCACAGATACATCTGGCACTGTGACTGGTCAGGACACTGCAGTTGGTTAGATTAATTGTACTGTTTACTGCAAGGCCAATCATGACAGCACAGATCCGTCCAATATGACAATATGTTATCATGATAAATTAAGTCACAATACACTTTTCTAAGCATATCATGGATGCCGTTAATGCTTCGAGAACACTGACCAACTGCATGTTTCATAATATATCATGTGGCATGAACATTTATTGAAGGGTCACGTCATATCGCCCACCTTTACGATAAGAATGAACAAATTATGTTTTGTGAAGTCCTAAACAGCCAGAAGGTACTACTCAACTAACAATCATCAGGTGCTGTGTCTACAGCAGAGCTGCCCAAAGCTGACCCGTGGTGGCATTACAGTTAGGAGCAGAAACTCACCCCAAAAACCACATCTTCACACAATAAAAGATGCAACAGATTTTTACACTACATATAATTTACTCAACTACTTTCCTTTGGAAACTATTTTAGTAACAAAATATAGTGTAATGTCACAAATTGCATGTACCTTCCATATCTGCATACTGCTTTTTTTGACAAATAGTTTAGAAAGCTAAAGATTAGGCATTGAGCCCATAAGTGATGAAATGATGAAGATGAAACAAAAGACAAACATAATAAAAACAATCAAATCTAAACATCAAAAATCAGTTATCAAATCAATGAATAGTTAAAAATTCATACTATTTTCCAGTAGGTTTATGCCTTGATACAACTGGCCAATCACAAGTCCCAAAACTGCTAAGGGTAAACAAATGCAGTGTGCTCTTTTACGAAATATATATATATATATATATATATATACACAAATTTTATTTTATCAAAATACAATAACTGAATCGGCAATTCATCCAGTTGTAAAACATATGTCTGTTTGTTTGCAGTAAAACTGATTTGATACAGCAAATTAATAAAGAGTGGCTGAAAATGTGCCTTACATATGCGCTTATTCACATTAATATGCGTATGTATTTTACAAACTTTTGAAATAAATGTATTATAGTGATTCAATATACTGCTCTAGCTGAAAGCAACTATGTCAGCCTCAAGCTAAAGTGCTGATCACAATACAAGAATGAGTCACAATACAATATGATACACTGTGATGTAATTCAATGCAATGCATGAACAAAGTATGCTGTATTGTTACCTCCCTAGTTAATGGCCACCACATGCGAGCGGCTCCTGTATGTGTCTAACAGACCTCAGACAGACGTAAAAGCAGCCATTAACCCCATCGAGGGATAACTGGTAATGCAGTGGCAAGTCTAGTCTATTCAAATTTCATCTGTTGCCTTATGACTCCCCTCTGCTGCTCCCACATACGAACATCAAACGGCGGTACCACCAATTAATCACTGGGATGTAAATCTTTGTCTTTGGCTACAGATCAAATGGCAAAAAAAGGAAGTTAAGATCAAATCCCTTTTAAGCTGCTGGGCCCATTTATAAGAGATGAAAACTGTGGAGCTAAAAAAATGCAGATTCCTTCACAAGATCACAGCAAGTGCAGAAAAACGGCATTCCCTGGCAGAAACAAAGCTTTGTTGGTTTTGCTCTGACAGAACCTATTCCACTTCTAGATTTATGGACCCAAAAATACTCTGTTCCTGCTCTCTGTCATGCCAGAAATGATCCAAAATGACTGGTGGCTTCTCTGTGGTTAGAATCCGACCTAATCACAACACAACAACGTAAACGCACCAAGACAGCGGACCACATCATCTGATTGGCTTTTGATCGAATAAAGTTGCAGTGAAATTAGCATCTATAACTAATAATAAAAGAACAAAAATAGGTAAAGCACACTAATGGAAAAACGCATCCTACAAACCACTCAAGGATCTGGAGAAAATGAATGGAGGAAATGAATGAACTCTGAACATGTTTTACTACTAATGTAAATCTGATCTTACTCTGAACAGGTTCTGTGAAGACAAGAGTGAATATGATTCTGGCTTAGGTTCCAATTTGGTTTGAACCCAAAAAAAGGAAAAAGAAACGTAAAACACAGACAGAACATGGCAAAAGACCTGGGTTGAGATGCTCCAGTCCAATTCATGGAACCATACTGGTTTTGTGAGAGCATAACAGAAGTAAACTGCCCACTCAGAAAAACAACTAAAAATGTCCCGGCATGAGATGAGCTGCTGGGTGAACATTTCACACATCTGTCAGCCCCCACACTACAAACCGGGGAACGAACCCGTCCGTTTCCCACACCCAGAATACCCTGAAGTGTGACTGAAGTTCAAAAACGCACCCGCCGAAGGATCTGGTGGGTGAAAACAGACTGAACTTCATTCATCTGATGGAGAGGTGGTAAAGTCCAGACCAGGCAGAGGCACAGCACTGCAGAGTGGAGCATTCTCCTTTATTGAATACATCCAGTTCCACTGGTCACTTCATTCCCAAGCAGAGGGGAAACTCATTTCTGCAGCACTGAGACCCTCGAGGACTTCCAGGAGTGTTACCCACAAAACTAACCCCCACTGACCCCCCACAGATACACCCCCTGCCAAGATTTAGCAACATTATCCTTGTTTTCACTCTATCTGGGCCAGCTTGCTTTCCAATGCTGCTGGTGGAGTAACGCAGCCAGAGAGCCAGTGTGTGAATCCTGAATGGATGGGCTGTTTGTGGAGAATAAAAAAGATCGAGTGGGGTTGCACTGTTTTCCAGTCATTTAAAAAGGTTTCTGCTGAAAATACAATGTAACAACATTGCAATAACAAAACGAGCAACAAGAAAGCAGAAAAATAATGCAGACAGAAGGTCCCTGGCACTTTACAGTGATTTCAGCAAGTGTGTGAAACCACACAGACAAAAAAGAAAAAGAGCTGGAGAAAGGAGAGCCGCAACATTTTAAAGCTGGTGGGGAAAAGAAGAGCAAAGTGCAAAAACAAGTGTGCGTTATTGTTTACAGGGGAGCTCAGCTCGGACACTCATTCACACACACACACACACTCACACACTCACTCACACACACACTCTCTCTCTCACACACACACACACACACACACACACAAGCGCGCGCGCGCGCGCACCCATACTATACACTCTGCTGAAAAACAGTAGCAAAAAAAAACATAAGAAGAAAAACTTACCGACTCCGTATTTCTCCTGCTCGGTGGGGATCCACATGTCTGCGGGCGTGCTGCGAGCGACTGGCCGGGGAGGAGCTGCTCTCTCTCGGCTCTCTCTCGGCTCTCTCTCTGCTCCTCAGCCTCCGCTCACTGGCATTGTTTCGGACCGCCGCGCTGCATTCTGGGAATTGTAGTGTCCTGACATTGCTGAAAGGAGGGGGAGGGTTTGGAGGGGGAGGGGGAGGGTCTGAAAGGGGGGGTTCATCTTTATTGCCATGGTATTTTCTCATCATCAGTAGCAGCATGGAGGTAATAAAGCAGATGCTTTACATCTAATCCAGGTATGTTTATGTTCAGATATTATTAGAAATTGGGTAAAAGAACTAATGTTTACAGATGAATGAAGAGCTTCACCTGGAGAGAGAAAGACAGAGAGAAAGAGAGACACACAAATAGAGTCAGAGAGAGAGAGAGAGAGATGTTTATTCAGCCTTTGTTCCTTGGTGAGCTTGAATCTGTTCTATTTCTGTCTGTAATGTTTTCCTTTTTCCCTTTTTCTCATTTATGTCTTTCTCATTAATATCTTTTTGAGATATTAGATCTTCTTAGTGTTAAAAAAAAAAGGTGACACAAATGGGTCTTTGAGTGATGCCTAAAAAAAAAACTTCACGATATTAAAACAGTGATTTGTAAGTGTGAGGAAACCTGTAAACCTCTAAATAAACATCCCTTCAAAGGTTCTGGAATCAAAAGTGATTCTTCCCTGATATTATGCAAAGAGATTTTCTTTACATTTAGTTTTTAGAGTATATTAGTGTAGTACCTTTTAAAAATTACTTTCTTCCCTTTAGGAGTGAAAAAAATCGCCGGCATCATCAGCATGACACAGCACACCACCTACTCCAAACAGTAACCCTGTTAGTACCATCCCACAGTCAGCACCAACAGCCTAAATATTTCCTCCTATGATTAAATTATTTGTCTTTCCAAATAATTGGATGATGAACAAAGAATTTAACAAACATAACTTTTTTCTATACTAAAAATGTATGACTGAGTCAATAGATGATGATCCTGAAAGAGAGAGAGAGAGAAAGTCAGGCAGAGTTCTGTTCATGTACATTGTATGATACATGCAATATCTGTGTGTGTGTGTGTATTAAAGTACATGATTACTTATCTGTATACACATAATTATTGACTAGCTTGGAAAAAATATCATTGTGGTTAATTGGTTTATTCCCACAGTGAAAATGTAGCAGAAACAACCATTAAAGCAGATTCAGCCTAAAAAACACTTATCAAAAATGATCATTTTTATGTCAACAAGTCATTGTGTCACAGTTTTGGTCTCCAGAAACATGTTCCCCTTTGTAATTCACCTGGTGTTCAAGAATTCTTGAACATTCATGCAAAAGTTATATACAAGAGTTCTTGTTTCACTTAAAAATAAGGATAGATTGTCTTATATATCAGTTTATGATCAAACTACTTCACTACAAAGATGACCTTCATGACCTTTTCTTATCCCTGCCATACCATGGATGCCAATAATTTAGGAACTGATTCTTTGTAGCCTCTTTCTATGACCTGTGAAGTGATCCTAGCCTGTCACCTACGATCTGCAACACTTAATCACCAGTGGAGTGGCCTGTGGAATCTGAACCCTAAAAAGAATTAAATGAAAATCCGGGGAAAATAAAGCTCAGAAAAGTCATTTTATCTCTTTCATCAAACATGCAGTTTAATAACATGATCTTTATTGTGCTGATGTGCATGCCAGCTGTTAATTCTGCACAGAATCCAGGTCATACTCATTATATTGATGAAGAGTATGTTCGTGTATGGAAGGCTTTGCTGTAGCTGAGGGACGCTGTCCTGGGTCGGTTTGGGACAGGGGGAGTGGAGTGATTCTGTTGCTTCACAGCAGTTTAATTCCCCCAGCCTGAAAGAGAGGAGAAAGCCACGCTGTGCACACACAACATGATGCCTGAGTAACCTCCATCAAATGCCCGACGTGCATGAGCAGACACACTCTGTCTGGCTGGGAATGTAACTCACACACACCACAGAGAAATGGGATGGGAAAGGGGAAAGTCACTCAGTCATAATGTAAGGAAGAGAGGGAGGAAGAAGGGCTATAAAGACACATCCAATATAAATCCATCTTCCTCAGTCTTGCAGATGTGCACACTAAAAGTCCACAGGGCTAATTATGCCATTCATCTAGATTTAAAGTCACCGACCCCCCTCTTCCTGCAGAGTTTAGTTCCAATCTATATCTAACACGTTTCCCCCCTTACCCTACACTAATGCATCCGATCCAGTCAATTGAGAACTTCTGAATTAGTTAATTAGCTTAAGCAGGCGTGATTGGAATCAGGCTCCAAATGACCAGGGTTGGTGACCACTGATGTAGACTGCAAGAGGGATTGTGCAGACTTTTATGGATTTGAGATGCAGCAGGCTTGTAGAACTGCTATTAAACTGGATGTTGACATTAACAAAATTGAAGCAGTTCCAGAAATTATGTGAAATAAATAAATGTTAACAAACAAATAAAAAAGGTCTTTCAATGTAAGCAATTCATGCACCGTGATTGTGTACTTCATAAGTGTCAAACTCAGTTCTGTACTGACCACATTTTCCCCAATTCTAGGGTCGTTCTATGGAAAACAAACATCTCACGCCCCCAAACATTTTAAAAATGTTTGAGATTCTCAGGCCTTTTACTTGTAGGTTGGTGACAGAGCTGATGGGTACAGGGTTTTTTTTTTTTTTTTACAGATGACACACAGCTAGTGTTAATTAATTGACTTTATTCAAGTTTAATTACGCAGAACTTTGAAGTTTGCCATGCTATGGCCTATGACTAGCTCATTTGCACTTTTTGTACATTTCCAGCCCCGGAGTCATCATGTGCTGAGGTTGAGCATGTCAGTTAGCGCCACAGAACCTAAGTCTGAAGTCCTTGAGATGAGAGTCTGGAGTGTTGAGATTTGGACTGGGCAAGAGCAGAGAAGTTTGGAAAGTAGCAAAGAAAGTTCTCCAGGTTATAGCACTGCTGCAGGGAAGGCTCAAGAAGCCTCAGTCATGACCATATGTTCCTCATAAAGACACAGAGTAAGAGTTGGTGCAGAATAACAGACAGACTTGGTAGCCCAGATTGAGCTTGCTGTCCATGCCACATTTCCACCCATTACACACATCCCTGCCAGTCCAGGCAGAAAAGAGTGGGCACGGCATATGATGTGCATTCATGTAGAAACTCGGTCATGATACACTCAGGTAGTAGGTAGCAGTGCTGGGTATAGTCCCTTTACATTATCTGAAAGTTCTTTCAGCCTCTAAGCCGTCATGATCAGATTCTTCGCAATCACAAATCTTTGGTTCTCAAACGTCGTTCTTTAGAAAACCAAATGTGGTTAATGTATAGAGTCTGTCAAGGAACTCTCTGTGACACCTATTTTTACTCTTTAGCGTTGCGGTAGCATATCTTCTATAGAGCGGTCATGTTGAAGGATCGAGAGCAAGAAAGAACACACTGGTATGAAATTCAAGTGCCAGTGCACACACGTCACACTGTTCATGCCCAGCTTGTCTCTTTATTTCAGGCCAGACCACCGTGTTTGCGAGTCGTGGTGGGGTGGGGCTATCAGAAAAGACAGACTACAGCCAGCCACGCATACTAAACACACAGGGTCTTTCAAGCCTGCCGCGTCAGGAGTCGGCCAGATTGCACCAGTAACAGCCTCCGAGTTAAGACACCAATTCTACAAACTGCTGAATAGGGCTCCTCTGAATCGTAGCTGGCTCTGTCACAGAAGGCAATAAAACGGCCAATAATCACAGTATACTGGAATTGCTTTAGCTTTCAGCAGCCATTGATCTATACTGTCAAGTAATTGAGGTTTAACGGTGACACATCTGCTCCTTTTGTATTGACGACAGTTGTTTTTCATCAGGAAACACAACAGAGCAAAAAAGAGATTGAGATGTTTAGCATTTGCTTTCTGACTCGAATTGAAGCCAATTAAACTCTCATCAGCACAGCACAGGGAGCATAATTTCATGAGTGTCAGAATCTGGGAAATACACATTTTTTACTTGTAAATTGTGTTTGAGCAGCTGGCAAACTTGTGTATAAAAGGGGGAAAGTCTATTCTGGATAATACATCAGTTTTACAATATGTACGTCCATGATTTCTTTTTACTTGAGTTCTAAATGAAGTGAAGTTAACCATCTGGTAAATATGATGAGCCCCAGAATTGCTGGCCACTTTATTAGAGCTACCTTTTTCTGGTGTACACTGTACAGTTATATAATTATAGACTTTAGCCAAACGCCTATAGACAAAGGCCTTATGGTCTTTACTGCTCTTAATACAATGTTCCTGCCATAGCTCATCATCTTCTATGCACAGTTTGTGTTGGCCAGCCTAGCTCTTCTTTAGTGGTGAGTTTCTGCCCGCAGGACGGCTATTGAGTGGATATGTTTGCTTTCTGGATTATTCTCAACCTAGAAGGCACACTGAGATGCATAACACTCTAGCAATGTTGTTCATACACACTTTCATGCTATTATGCTGGTACCTGACTGCTGAGTGAAAGGCCTCAGCATCAGATAGAAAGCTGGTAGTGAACATTTGCTGGGAGTTGGCCACTGTTCTGATGATTTGTATACATTTTATAGATCAAAGACCCAAAGAATGCAGGCTGAAATGAAGCAGGAAGGTGTTGAATGCAGATCTTTCAGTCATCTCTGTTTATCCCTCCTCTCATCTGACCATCCAAACTTCCAAACATGTGGCAGACATGCGGGCAAACATCTGAACACTGTGTGCTTACAGGACAGAACGTGTGCACTCCATGCACACACTTCCCCTTTAGCACCAGAGATGAGACAATTTTCTGCTGAGTTGCTTGACATAAAAATAGTCTTTCGGTTTGTCAGTGAAATGAAATGAGGATGTGTTAGCTGTTGATCGCATGGAGTTGTTAGGCAGTGAGTGAATTAGGAAGCAGGCTAGCAGGCTGGTATCTGGTGCTAATAAACTCATTTCTGGGTTCTTAGCCTGAAAAGGTTTAAAGAGACAGAAAGGTTTAAAAAGGGGATGGCATTGAGAAACAGCTTAATATTGGCCTCCCCAAATTCCCAGGACAGATTGGGGTAATATACCACCCTGGAGAGTTTAGGCTAATATTCCGAAATTTCTTGATTAACTTTGCCTTAGAGTATTCACTGCAAAAAATGATTTCGAAGAAAGTAAAAAAAAAGCCTTATTTCTAGAGAGTGTGTCTTATTTTTGGTCTAAATAGAAAAATAATCTTGCCAAGCATGTTTT
>JBBPCZ010000136.1:24641164-24658099 GCA_037974445.1 Brycinus macrolepidotus | reverse complement strand
AATAATATTATGGATATACAAAGTTTTGTTCTGACATCAGTTCTAAATGTACCTTCAGGGTTCCAAAACAGTCTTCAAAGTCCAATTGTGTACATTAATTGGGATCTTTTCGAAGTAAAAAGACAAAAAAAAAAAAATTCTGGGGAAATGATTGCTGAGTACCATGTGATTGTCGTAACGTGTGCCCCTGCCATGCCCCTACTGTGTCTTGACTGTGTTTGTTATTTTATTTTTCATGTGAGTCCATGCGAGTTTATTTTTGTTTATGTCCCTCTTTAACCCCGCCCTCTTGATGCAATGTTCATGTGTGTCTTGTTCTTTCCTCCCTTGCCCAGGTGTTTCCACTGTAATGATTTTGGTTGGTGGTTGGATGTGCGTGCGAGTGCAAGGTTTAATAAACAAACTCAAGAAACAAAAACATACATCCAAGTTTAAGACAGGAACAGCAAAGTTCCAGGGGTTTGAACAAAGCCACAAACAAATGGGAGCACTCACAGAGATTCCACAAACAGACTGAAACACAGGGGTATCTATAATGACAGGATAATAGAAAACACCTGGGCAATGGAGGAGACAAGACCAAGACACACATGAATGTGGTATCAAGAGGACAAGGCAAAGGCAGGACATAAACCAAAACAACAACAAACTCACAGGGACATGACACAGACGTAAACAATAACATACACAGTCAGGACACAGGAGGGACACGACGGGGACACGTTACAATTGTGCAGAACTGTATACTTTGTAAGAGAATGTAACTGATCTATGTATAATACAATATAATATATAATATAATATCAGCATCATACCACAAGAAAACCGAAAATATATGCAAAATTATACACTGAGTCTGACACTTCGCAATTAGGGGTGGGCAATATGACAGTACTTTATTCAATCATGATACATGATGTCTCAATATAGCACAATATATTAAATGTATCCTAACTCTGGATAGTACTTAAAGAGGGATGCTCGGAATGACTTTGTTTAAACCTCAACCACTGAATATTGCAGAAAAAATCTGTGAAGTTCCCCTTTAAAGAACACTGACTTCATAAAAAGCATAAATAGGCCTATTATGACTAGATTTAATGCAGTGAAGTGTGTGAATCATCTACTTGAGCACTGATCTAATTGAGCACTGATGTACATCGCTCTGGATAAGAGCATCTGCTAAATGCTGTAAATGTAAATGTAAATGAATCACTTATGATATTAATCTTCTGGTGTGTTCTGTTTATTCCCAGTAATAACACCTCAGAGAAACTATAACGTAACTCTTAAGTTCTGTTTGCTCATTAGCAGTGGATGCACTGTTGATGTGTCATACCCTCTTCCTCTACGTCATGATCTGAGCCAGAGTCCTCCAGTGCCCTCCAAGCACTGGCTCTCTTCACTGACATGTGAAGGTTTCTGATTCAGGAGCATAGACATTTAATATTTAGCTCACCACATAAATCTGTAATATAGTGTGAATATTTGGGGAAATACTATTGCTTCTTGCAGTTTTCTTTTACACTACAGAGGCGTATACGTACAGATCAATGTATTATTCAAAGTCAAAGTGAATTTTATTGTCATCTCAACCGTATTCAAGTGTACATAGAGACGAAATGTAGAGACTCAGGGTCCACAGTGTACACATACATATAGTGCAAATATATATTATTACTATCTATAGATATGTACTATTTGGTAAATGTACATAAAATTTTAAATTGGTCATTTTGACCTGAACAGAATCTGAACAAGTTAAATATCATGATGTTATATGTTGTGAAAAAAACACGATACTATAGTTTTGCCACTAGCCTCCCACCTCAAATTCCATTTAAAATATTTTGTGGTTTTAACCAAAGACAGCAGATAAAAGAACCCCATAAGATGCCGAGGGATATACAATTTTAAACGTAAAATGCAGAGTGTTTTTTCATGACTTCCTGCTGCTGTTTTGAAATGACTGTCCTTCATTAGTGTACTTAGTGTTCACTGATATGGTTGTCGTCAGCCAAAATCTCATATCATTAGAAATAACCACCCTCCCTCAATAGACAAACATACACAAACAGGCTAAAATAAATACAGCAGAGGACCAGTACAGTACCTAATTACAATTTTAATGAGAGACAGAACGAGACTGCATTTACTTTGAGGGTGATGACAGATTGCAGTACCTCAGACAACCAGCAGATGGCAGTTTTTCACCATTCAATTGTTCAGGCAGCATCTGTATTTATCATGTTGCATCATTATTCATCAAAAGAGTCTTTAACAGAGCTGGTTGCTGTAGCCCGGGGCAATTAATTCAGTGTGTCCAAATACAGGGACATGTCTCTTAAAATATATTTTACAGCACTGTCAGATCCCAGTGTCGTGACATAGTTTTATTACAGGCATCTTAAATAATGAAGATTTACCCCAGTACAACGCACGTACGTCCCATAACCCTGTAACTGCAGCCTTTGTGTTCATGAAAAATATGAGGCCAATAAAGCCTGTGTTTTTCTCGAGCTGGAATACGGTCATGCCAGCGCGCGCCCGGTTCTCATGCCAAGCACAGATGCGCCTTGACTCCTACTGTGAGTGGCACATTAACACAGTAAAGGCGCACACAAACCCACTTTTGTAGCTGGCACCCGGTTTCCAAAAGGCATACAAACTCATGCACACACACACACACAGTGTAAGCAACCCACACTCCACAGTTCAGGCCAGTATCACACACACACACACACGCTCATGATAAAGGCTGGTGACACACTCAAGCACCCACTGGGTCCGACAACTGTTTGGCAGGCGGTGGCGTGTGGGGGCAGGGGAAGACACCTGCATCTGAGCTTCAACAGCCAGAACCCTGGCACCCAGGCTGCAGCTCCTCCTCAGACCCACACACTTCGCACAGCAGCCCTGCCAGAGCCCAGCAGGTACACAACAGCAGCCTACACACCGCTCTCAGACAGGCACTCTCATTACACCCTCAAACACACAATCCACTTGTGCTGTTTTGTAAATGCATCTCGACTTGACTGTGTAAATACCTGCAAAATATTATAAACCAGATGCTCCGAGTAGCTTTTAGTTTCATTCAATACTCGAACAGTATTTCATGAACAAAAGCTTATTAAATGAGAAAAACTGTATTTTTGAAAAGTTTGGGGGCACC
Source organism: Brycinus macrolepidotus (assembly GCA_037974445.1). Taxonomy (NCBI): domain Eukaryota; kingdom Metazoa; phylum Chordata; class Actinopteri; order Characiformes; family Alestidae; genus Brycinus; species Brycinus macrolepidotus. The sequence goes on along the minus strand of JBBPCZ010000136.1, from coordinate 24,654,927 downwards.
TGATCAAATTACATGTTATGTTGAACTTTTTAGTGAAAATAAGTACACACACTCCACACAAGTACACATTTCTGCACATTTTAAGGCGTGGTTATTGTTTATTTGCATATAGTATGTGGCCTGTGTAAAAAATCTTGCATTTTAGAATTTATGTCAAGTAAATAGTAATTGTGCACTAAAATGAGCAAAAAATATTTTGCTCCAAATAAAAAAAAACAGTAAATAATATGAATATAAATAATAATATTACAACAATAACATAAATTAGTGGGTGGGTGGTCTGAGGTGTTTGACTGACAAATTTTTTTGTCTGACAAAATCATCCCCTTGCCAGTGTTGCCCTATTCAACCACCTAGGTTGCTTATGCCTAGAAATGCCCCAGAACCGTTATGACATACTGTTACATCTCTAGCAGACAGATACTTACAGTATATTATTTATTTACTTCAAGGATAATTGAAATCTAAAAATACTTTTCGTTGAATACTTTGTCATATTAAAAAAAAATGTTATTTTATCTAAGACAATAAAAACTGTCAATATGGCACATATCCCAAATGTCTGAAAGGTAGTGTGCATTGGAATCACAACATACAGAATTTCTACACGGGTCTGCAACAAAATTGTAAAAACGAGAGAGTCCAAACTGTCAAACTATATTGTATTAATTTTTATTCTGAAATCAAAACTGGTGTGAAATCAAATGAAATTTACAGAAATGTAATCATTCTTGCAGTTGCTGTTTTCATATGGCTGCGTATGATTGTGTGTGTGTGTGTGTGTGTAGGAGGGTGTGTTCCCAGCTCTAGCTGCTTGGTGCAATGATTAAAGCCCCAGCTCAGAGGGTTGTTGCCAGGGCTCTGAGAGAGAAAATGAGCTGATTGGTGCCTTCAAATGACTGAAGATTTCCATCTAGTCACATTAGCCTAGAGAGCAGCCAAACCCCGCATATTAGTCAACTCCCTCACAAAAAAAAATCTATGAAAATCCACTTCATTGTTGACATTAATCAGATTTGCTTGAGGTTGAGAAACAGCGCTACCATTTCCAGACACTGAGAGCTCCTGTCTTCATAGCTCGACGGAAAGCTACTTTAAAGTGCGCGCGGTGCACCTAAGCGGTGAAGAAGCCAAAGTCGGACCTGGGCAGATGTGATGCTGGAGGGAGCCTTCTGCTTGATTTGGAGCAGAAGAAGTTGGAGCTCAGCGCTACGGCCCCAGGGTCCAACGGCCATTAGCACTGGAGCTCTATAGGAGGGAAGGAACTTTACATTCCTCCTTCTACACCTGTGATCCACAGTACATGTTTTTACATTGAGCAAAATCTCATCCTTGTCCTCATCTAGTGGGTGAAGGACTTTTTAAAAAATAATTTTACTTTATTAGTAAACATTAATAATCATTAATAATTTTAATAATTAATTTGCTGTTAAAAGCCTACACTGTATTACTTTTATCTACTATCATATTCCCAAAGTCTGTAGATTAGTGGTCCAGTATTTCCAGACAAAATCATTGAATAATCATTGATGTATTTTTTCTGGGCCTACACTGCAGAATGGATGAATGTACTGTAATCCTCCTGTAACTTAATGTAAAAGTGGAATTCCACCAATTTTCAGTAAATTTACACAGACATTCAAATCAGAATGTCTGTGTAATTCAAACACTACCATGTAAAAAAGGCATTAAAAGTGTTTTGAAATGGTTCATTGTAAAGAAACTCGGTTGGCTCTTGAGTATTACTGATCTATAACTTTGGTGATAGGAACAAGGGGTTGTGACGCCTACTACACAAAGTAAAGTGGCCCCTTTCTCTGCATTTAACCCATTCACCAAGTGAAGCAGTGGGCTGCCACCGATGAGGGGCACCCGGGGAGCAGTGTGTGAGGACAGTACCCTGCTCAAGGGTACCTCAGTGGTGTCACTAGCAGTCCTAGGATTCGAACCCACAACCTTCTGATCACAGGGTCAACTCCCTAACCACTGGGCCACCAGCTGCCCCATAGTCATCTCATTTAATGCTGAACATCCTGTAACCTACATATAGTCACTGTCCAAAGAAAAACATGTATTTCTGTTTTTTCCATTTTTATTTTTCTACATCATTTGAACAGAAGCCTTTAATGGTGTGTGAAGACATTTAAGACCAAAATTTAACTATCGTAAAATGATGTTTCGGGAAGCGTATTCGTAACTATTCCACATAACATTGTTTTGTGAGATAGATTTTAGAGGTATTAAACAGTTCAGGCGTCTGGTTTCTATCACTATTGCTGTGAACAATTCTGACTTCTGTAGAATAGAGCATTATGTTGTGATTTTGATTACATATTAATGACTGATATATACAGACATTTTCCTCAGACCAAGGAAATGTTACAATCCAAAATAAAAGGTTTCCACAATGGTTAGCCTAATTACTTTAACCTAGCACTGTCAACTACCAGCTAAAAGATAAAAGTGTTTTTCAGCCTCAGCTCTATTTGTTGCATCTGTAGTGCACGGTTGATTACCACGGACAGTAATTTTGCAGTGTTTTCACTGCTGATGCAATGCTGAAGCAAATAGCAGCCAGAAGTGTGTTTTGAGATTTTCTGTACAGGGAAATTACTATCCAAGAGACTAGGCTGAGAAAAAGGCTTCATTTAAAGCTACTATAACTACCTGAGCTAATTTAGTGACTGTTATCTAGCCAATGCTGAGATTTTTGACCAGATTTTCATGTGCACACGTTTGCAAAAAATTGCATTACGCCAAAGCATAGCTCCAACCCACACATTCTGCCTCAATTACTTAAAGTACATGTAATCTGTTTATGTTTCAACACTAATACATTTACACTTATGCTACAGACCATGTGTGTGTCCGATTAAACAGGTCACAGCACATCATCCTCATGATCTTAACGTTCCACAGAGTCTGCCTTTGGCTCCGCTGAACGCCACATGGGTCAGCATTTATAACAGGCCTTCTTAAGAAATAACCTCAAACACACAGGCCCCCCAGCCCAGCACAGAGAAACCCCACAGCTCAACAAGCAGGCAATTACCAGCAGTCACTGATATCATATATCCCTTATTCATTTTATTATGCATCCAGCTTTCAAATGTATTCCATCCCCAGCTTTTTTACAGCTGTTGTAAATTGCTCAGCATTGTTTATTGGGCGGTTGGGGGTTTTCCACTGGCGAGGACGTCGCTGATGGCGTCTTTAAGGCACTTATTTCTTTCCTAGCGGAAATAGTTTCTTGAAACATGAGGGTTCATTTTGAAAGGCTGCAGGCATTTAGCGTGTCCTCAGCAGCCCTCTGCATGGTTCACTGCAACTTTTACTTATGCTTCTCTCTCTCTCTCACACACACACACACACACACACCCTGTCCCTATCTTTCCCTGTCTTGCTTTTTTCCCCTCTCTCCATCCCTGGTCTCTGCCCACACACAACCTTTTCAAACTGATTATTCCAATGGAGGAAATGCCATCAGGATTGCAGATTCCGCTGTTTATCACGAGGAGCAGGAATGCTCCCAGGTACACCTGCACGAAGGAGCAGGCGTGGTGGAAAATGTACACTCCCCTCCCTAAGCTGATGGACAAGCAACAAATGAAAATCTAATAGATAATTCTAAGAAGTGGAAGGGAAGGAAATAAAAATGGTAATCACATTTGAGACGAATACCGCCAGTCCGTGCATGCAAAACCAATCCCAGCCCACGTAAAAAACCCAACTTCTCTGCAAAGCAGTTTCTGCCCTCTTCTCATCATCTCAGCCATTTCTCTCTGCATTTTTGCTTGGCTGTGCATCCCTACACACAGTCTTGCAAGTCAGACTTCTGACTACCATCAGACAGTTTGGTGGCTTTTGTTGCTTAACATGACCACAAACCAACATTTGACAGGACGGTAGTCCATTTGACTGACATGAAGAATGACCTACTACAACTGTGGTTTTAGCATAGATGCTTTTGCACTGGGAAATCCCCCATATGGTCATTTACATTGTTCATGAAGTCATATGTGAAATGGATGGAGTCAACTGAAATACCAGCAGCTTAATATACAGGCCGTTTGAGCAAGGTATCATTCAAATAGCAGCACTGATGTTCAGTTAGTTAGTTTACACTGTTAATATTATGCAAGCCATTTTATTTCTTTTGCATTTTTCTCCAATCTAATTATGTCCTATTTAATTTTACCTGCTTGCTAGGACTCCCCCAGTCACATGGTGCTAGGTTAAGGGCTAGCACATGCTTCCTTTGAGTCATATAGAATGCCATGTCAGTATATTTGGGGTAAAAGTAAGATGACTCAACAGTGGGGGCCACTGTGGATATATATCATGCATGCATATATATATATATATATCATGCATGGATGCTGCTTGCAAATGCTAGCCTTGACTGTGACATGATCTGATTGTGCCGCTGCTACGAAACGACCCTCTCACTGTGAGAAAGAGTGACAAGAACCTCATTACAGGCTAATAGCTTCTGGGAATAGCGTCAGGGAGTCTAATTTGAGCTCTCTCGACTAGACATAACAATCCTCTCTCGCTCCAAATCTTCTCTTCAAGAGCGCATGACTTTTAAGAAAATAAGTTCCTAAAAGCACATTAAGCAAAGAAGGGAAAAATTATGACTTTTCCAAAGGCAGAGAAATAACGAATGAACTAAATTCGGCTGCCAAAGCCTCTACCTAGACTTTTCATCAGCGGCAGACAGATGGGGGACGTGGGGTTGAAAATAAGTTTACTACTTTGTTCATCTAATTGATTTGCGTTCCCTGCTGAACAGAACACCATACCCCACAGACCATATCTGGTGACTCAGGCATAAATCAACAAAGATAATCACATTATGGAAATGAGGTCCATGGGAAACATCTTTGACGCTGCCAAATACTGTCATAGCACTGTTCTGTCTAGGAAAACAATAGGAATGGATGAGAAACTAAATAAAAGCCTGCACAATACATGCAGTATATGTTCCACACTAACTCACCTCAGTGCAAATATAGCTTGTTACACTATAGCACGCCTCAATGATGAACAAAGTACACAAATCCTGACAAATACCTGAGTGACAATAGACATACTCTTGTTTAAATAATTCTTGCATAAAAGAATAGTCCTCTGTTTATAGTTCTACTTCAAGTTCAAGTTTAAACTTGAGTTCAGCTTGAGTTAAAGTAGTTGTATATAAATTATGTAGTCCAAACACTATTAAAAATAAAGGTCCTTAAATGGTTCTTGGCTTGGATGTACGTTGTGGCTTGGTTTACATTATGTGGTGGATCTAAAAACATTAAAAACCAAACTTTCCATTTAAAAGGTTCTTTAGCGAGCTCAAAACGCTTCTTCTATGGCATCACTTCAAATGAATCTTTTTGTCGTCTTTTTTGTAAGGATTGCTAGTCAAACAAACTGGGTGACTAAAAAATGGAGCCTCGCTACAATTGGTTGGCTTCTGTTTGAAAGTGCATCAAACCCTTTCAGATATTTTAGACAATCCAATTTTCTCCCAAAAGTAGGATCGCCAAAAGTAGGATATTTTGCTTTGAAATGCAGAGGGAAAGTAAAAAGGTTTCCAAAAATTGAAATATTTCAATCAGACAGACTCTTAAAAAAAGGAACAAATTACATGTAAGTTGTTATTGTCCACCACTGATCACGCCTCAGAATCATTCACAGCATATGCCTTTATCCAGAGAGTTAATCATGATACAGAGTTAGGCAAGTCTAGCATTATGGGTCTAGCCCCGCAGGATTCTAATTAGTATAGCAGTGGTTTGGGAATTGAACCCCAGTCCACCAAACGAAGGGTGATTATGTTACCCACCACACTATACCAACAATGCTCTCAGAGGATATGAGATATGGTCAGCATTCAATCTAAGCAGCTAAGTAGCTGCATTAATGAAACCATCTTTCCATAAAACATGACCATCAGGCATTACGGCTTCAGCTAGTTAGCACTGAGTGCTAAGTACAGTTCCTCTGGTCTTCACAGTCAGTTAAGAGTCACTTTCATCCACAGCATGGGATCACTGTCCTTTTGTCTATTAACCTTTGCTCTATGGGTCTCTGAGAGCTCCTCACTTTCCCCCATTATTGATGTCTTCTAATTAGTCTTTTGGTTCGGTTACATCCTATACCCCTATAATCCATTGCCTGAGCCCTCTTGCCCTTTCGAAATTGCAAAACCATTTCTTCTCATTCAGTGATTTAGAGTTATTGCACGACAAGAGGCGGCAAGATAATTTGAAGATGGAAATGAGTGCGGACAGGAGGAGAGTTTAAGTGTGTAACTCATTCCCCTCTGCAAGAAAACAGTAACTCACATGCACACATGGGTGTGCGTGTGTCCTTCCTCTCCAACCTCTGAAAGGGTCAAGCCACAAATGAGGCTTGTCAACAGTTTTCCATTAGCGAGCTCCAGAAGAGCTGTTTTTCTATCAATAGCCCAAATGAATACAAGAGTTTGTAAAACAGTTTCTGAGGAAACAGACACCATGACAAATCGATAGTTCCAAGAGGACATAAAAACCTGTAGAATGTGACACGGGAGCTGGCTGTAACTCAAGTCGGGGAGCACGGTGGGAGTGAGGGAGCCATTAGAAGGCCTCTGGAGGCTTCATGTGTGACTGGTTACAGGTCATTTCCTGCGCGTACGGTCATCATGGGAGGGCTTAGTGCTCTAATGCACACCATCTCCAGCACAATGGCATCCTAAATCCTACTGCTGCAGCTCCTGCAGCTCTTTTACTACCTCACATATCACACAGTAATGCAAAAATACAGTTTCTCTCTTTCACTAACACATACGCACACACATTCATGCTTATGATCGAAAACACACACAAACCCTTACAGACACATGGGTGACACATAATTTAAACTACATTGTGTCACATCAGAATGCATTTCAAACACTAGAAGCCTAGAATTATTAATGCTGTTTTGTTGTATTATTTAAATATAAATATATAATCACATCATTAACTAGACTGTTATGGTACATACTGCAATTAAATTTGACCTACTGTACATTCTTGACAGGTTAGTGTCTGTAGTTCCATTTTTTCCATTAGTCAAGAAAAACATGGAAACAAACCAAGACAACCATTGTGTACACACAACAATAACTTGTCAAATCATAATAAAGTATCTCTTCTGCTTACAAGCACAAATGTGGTATTAAAAGATTAAAATCTGCATTTTCAGCAGCCTTTTTGTACTAGTTTCAATGAGCGCTTTAAAAAAAGTCTCTAAAGGGTACCATGAGGCCATATAGGAACCACTTTTGAACCCTTTTAAAAAAGAGAATTGTGAGTATAAAGAACCTTTTAACGGTTTAAAGAACCTGCACGTAATATAAGGGTTCTATGCTGATTAAAGGGCTTTTCCTAGGACTTTTACAATATGTAGAAGGGTCTTCACACTCACACATCTCACGCCCAAAAGTTGTTCTCTAAAGAACTATGCACTGAAAGACCTCTTAGGGAACCGAAAGACATTCTTCTATGGCTGTGCGCAAAGACCCTTTTGGAGCCTTTATTTTTAAGAGTGCAAAAGTGAGAAATAATGACTATAACATGCTTTTATTATCGCTTGTGACAACTGCAATTTCAAATTGTTAAACAAAACAACTTTCAATTTTTGGCAATTTTCATGTATTGCAAAATAAACATGTTAAATACATTTTGCATATAGGTTTTTTGTAATGGGTCGAGCTATGGAGAGAGAAGAACAAGACGCAAAGAACCTTTTCTGGTACATTTATTTTTAAACGTGTAGGTAAGGACCATTTGAATCAGCAAAGTATTGAGCACAGCTAGGGCAAAACCAGTCCCAATGGAGTTTGTAATTACAAGACCCTGAGGCATTCTTCTTGTTTACTGCAGCACGTACCACATCCTAGCCCTCGGTCTGCCACTCTGTGATGAGCCCCACAGTCCTGCTTGATAGTCTGGAGCTTGTCAAACACCTGATGCCTTTTTATAATCTAGCATATGGATGACACTGACAAATCTTGTCCTTCACAAGGCATGCCAAATCACAAATAGCAACATGTAGCGTGGCTGGAAATTTAAGCAGTCATTTTCCAAATACCTTTCTCATAGCCAGACACCATTGGGCAAAATGTATGCACGCCCATCATCCAATATTTGCTTTTAATCTACCTATTGCCCATAGTCTGTCTGTGTGCATTGGAAAAGAGAAATATCCATTTCTCAATCGACACCCTCTCATCCAATAAAGGCGCCAGCCTGCAAAATAAAAGTTTCATACCGTTCGGGTTGAGAGGAAGGGTGATGGCATATTAAAACCTATCGATTGCCTTTGCTTGCACTTCTCTTCAAGGCATCAATTGCAATGTGATTGCAAGTCTTCCAGTGCCCCACAGACACTTTCAAAAATATAATAAATGGCACTCCAGTTCTAGGAAAAACATTTTTATTATGTATAGGAACTAACACATCCTAACATATATCGAGTCAAAAATGGTTCATCCATTGAAAGGTTCTTTAGAGAACCAGTGCTACAAAGAACCCCTTTTGGCACTTCTTGTTCAGTGTAAACGTGAAAAGATTTACCCAAGTACAACAAACTGGCATTTAACCTCAGGACAAGTGTTCCTTGGTGCTATGAATAATTCCTCAGTACCAGATCCTCTCTGGGCAAGGCGAATTCAGGTTGAGAATTGACGTCAGCGGATGAAGGTCCAGGCTGGCAGAGAAAATTCTGGCCCAGGTAAAGGTTGCTGATGAACTGTTGGCTTTTAAGCTTGATCGGTGCTGCCCAGCATAGGGTCCACAAAGGCAGCATCGGTCACTGCATTGCTGCAAAACTGAACGGTTATTACGGGGGTGGCTAAGTGGTTCAAATAAGGGTTGGGAGCAAATAAATAAATTGCAGCATCCGCAACCACGCTCAGACTGTGAATGTGCCAAGGCGTCGAGTGAGCTGTGAGAGGAGAAAAGATGGAGAGAAAGGCAGGGTGAGAGCCAGGGTGGGCTTCAGTGAAGATGGCACCCTGCAGAGCCATCAGAAACAGCCAATAAGTTCTTGTAAAGGTCAGGCACGCTGTTGCTCCAGACGGGCCAACATCATCGGCCATAGCTTCACAGCTGAGCCTGACAACAACCAGCAATCATTTTCCTAAAAGCACTATGTCATAGGGATGACCCGAAGGTGACAAGCTTTTTCTCAGCCTCAGACTTAGCAGAGCAGTCCAAACTGAGTGAGCATTTTAGTCATGTAATCATATATGGGGTGGCAAGAGTACTCAAAATTCCTACTTAAAGGGCCTATATCATGGAAAACCCAAATGTCCCTAGCTTTCTTTGTTTTTATTTGCTTCACATGTCCCTTGCTTTGTGAGTTTTATCTGGTACATAAACATCGTTAGCATTGTTTTTAAATTTTCATTCTCTCCCCAGTCTATATGGTCCATGTATGTAAACTAGACAGCAAAAACAGCCCGTTTTGAATTCACTGTTTTCATGATGTCACAAAAACCAATGTATTCACATACATCTTCAACCTAAAACAGCTTAGCCCATTCATGATAAAGTTGTCAGTGTTTCAGACCGAACTTCATTTGGAAAGAGGCACAACACAGCACAACCAGTCAGTACCATTTAAATATATCAGTCTTAAAGGCACAGTAACTTTAATTCTAAGGGAAAAAGAAAGTCTGGTCTGGTTTTGGTACATAAAACGATACAAATGGCATAAACGCAAAAAACTTATCGTTCTTTATGTTAAGATGCTGTTAGTGTAAAGATAATGTACTTGAGTACAAAAGTGTTATTTAAAGACCAACTCCATATTAAAGTCTATGTATTCGAATGCACTGTCATTAAAGTCCCAATACTTTTGTCCATACAGTGTATCTTGTTTTTGGTTCACTGCTTAACTAAACTAAGTACATTGAGTTACTTTTTTGGACATTCATAATCACAATCTGAAAATATGTTGGTAGTACCAGCAATGTCATTGGAATTAACCTGTGCAAACAAACAGTCTTGAGACTGATCACAGTATGTTCTGCTAGCAGAAATTATTTACACATCTTTCTGTTTAATGTACAGGTTTTGCATTAAATTACATGCATTTAATGATTACATGGTCGTTCTAAGTCTTTATAAAATCATTAAAACATACACATGACTGCTTTCAAGTTTACTAATTAGTCACAGTATGTGTTATTCTAAAACAACAAAGTGAGAAGAAAATAGAAGAAAGTCACACAGGACCTGCTATGATGAGTCAGCCAGCCAGCCTGGATTCTTCCTCAGGGTGAGAGAATGATATACTGATTATGAATATATATTTTTATTCCCAGAAATGATTAGTGGGTATTATAAAATGTTTGGAGCTATGACTCAGTAGCCCAGACCTGGTCACACCCCTGATAATACACCTGCTAAACAGATTTTTAAAAATAAATAAATAATAAATATGTATTATGTTCATATATATATATTTGTATGTATATATGTATGTATATATATAATGACATTGCCTTACATCCCTAGTGCCTTTCTATTGAAAATATCAAAATCAGAATCAGAAAACTTTATTGATCCCAGAGGAAACTGCTTATGTTACGAATGCACAGTCACAGAGAAACTCAAAGACAAGAACAATATAAACTATAAAATCTAAAATTAAAGTCAAAATTTAAAAATAGAGAAATACTACGAAAAATACACTATACTATATACACAAAATGCTGGGGTATAAATACTACAGATAAATAACTTCCTGCTGAGTAATTTACTAGTAACACAAATAGTGGTTTGTAGTTGATAGGACCTGACCTGAACTGTCTTCGAAACAGTTGTGGAATTCAGAGGTGTCATGACTTGAGGCCACTTCCCACAACAGTGTTTCAGTCAAATTGCCAGGCAGCAATGGCAAAATGCCATTGCACTCGCAGTGGCACATGGTGAGAACAGCTGGTAATTGTGAGAAGCCCTTTTCTTTAATTAAAGTGATTAAACCCAACTCCATGTCTGCGGCACTATCGTTCCGTCTCATTTATAAATGCACTGTCAGGGCACGCTAGACCTTCATGGCTGCGTTCTTGTCTTTTCCATTCCCGGCACTTGAGAAATCCCAGAAAGTGCCTCTCCACAACTTTTGCCTGATTAGAGTGGATTTTGTGCCATTTAGCTGGTGAACGGGTTTAAGACGACTTTGTGAGGATCTTGCAGGGGTCAATCAGGCAGTGGTCTACTGAGGAGCTCTAATCATTCTCCTCCAATCAGATGAACTGAGGCTGATGGAAATGACTGCAGCTGAATTACTGCCTCTCAGCTCAGATTATGTATGTATGAATACAACACCTGCAAAAATATAACAATTAGCACCATTCTGAATTTTCCTGCTCAGTCATAAGAGTAAGCAAGTGCGTGAAAGTGCAGGTAAATGATTAACACCAGCATAAGTAGTTACAATCTATGAAAATGTGAACTGCACTGCACTGTGGTATGGCAATATCAAACAGGAGCTCGAACTGTAACTGGAGTAAAAGAATGTCCCAGGCAGCGACATAATAATATTCTGCATTGGAAGATAAACAACCTGACACTCAAAGCAAACCCCCCAGATTATCATATGCATGATTATGCTGTATCGTATAACTGTCTGAGGCAGGCCAGCTGATGCAGGGGCCTGCGAGAAGCATGAAAATGTTCATTATCGCTCCAATAAAAGAAGAGAACTCTGCGTAGAGTGCTCAGCACGGAGACGGATTTGGCCGTGCTACAATGCTGTTGATTAGAGTGAAAAGCCCTGGATGCGAAATTTGCTTGAGCGCTTAATTCATCACGGCGGCACGACAATAAATTTTGTGCTTTTAACGGGGAGAAATGCAGCAATGCAGTCCATTCAGAGGGCCCTCCATCATCCTGTCCTAAACCTCTATTAGGGGGAGTGCACAGTGTTTCTGAACATATAAATCAATTCAGTTATATCACTGTGGCACGCTCAGTGACCACAGCTCCAGGGTTGCTCTTTCAACCCTTGGGCAAGAATGCACAGTCCCTGCTAGACAGCTTATTTTAGGACACCACGAAAGGAGAAAAAATGAAAAGCAATTTGGATTTCCAAGGCAGATGGAATTGGACTTTGTGGGATTGCCTGATACTGTAGTGGAACCTGCACATAACTTCTTGCAAACTCGGAAACCATAATCAAATTGGTGCGATGCTTGGCTTGCAGGTCTAGACAAGGGGTCACTAAATCAATTGAAAACAAATGACAAAGTGGATGGCAAATGCCAGCTCCCCCAGTGCTAGTGTTGACTTGAAGGGACAATATTCTACATTTTTCTTGTATTTTAATTTCTGAGTGAGCTTTTGTGCCAAAAACATTCATCATTCATTTCCTACACTAACATTTTCCAACCTCTCATTGCCCTTTTTAATTAAAGGCTGTGTTTATTATGTCTTTAAGATTAATCTATGTAAATGATCTCTGTTCTGCTGCTCAGTGTTGTGCCTCATTCAAAATGCAGTCTGTGCTAAAACACTCTTGTTAACTTCAGTATTAATAAGCTGGCTCAGTATTAATAAGTCAGCCTTAAACATTAAAACCACTGACATGTGAAGTGAACATTGATTATCCTGTTACAATAGCCCTTGTCAAGGAGTGGGATATATTAGACAGCAAGTAAACAGTCTATTCTTGAAACTGATGTGTTGGAAGCAGGAAAAATGTGCAAGCGTAGGGATGTGAGTGACTTTAACAAGCAACAAAAGTGTGATGGCTAGATGACTGGGTCAGAACATCTCCAAACCTACAGGGTTTTTGGGGTGTTCCCAGCATGCAGTGGTTAATACCAACCAAAAGTCATCTAAAGGACGACAGGTGAACCAGCTACAGGATCATGGGTAACCAAGGCCCAATGTTGCCTTTGGAGAGTGAAAGCTGTCCCATCTTGTCTCCCAGAAAAGCTACTGTAAAACATAATGCTGATAAAGAGTGAGAACATGACGAGTTCCCCAGATCTTCTTTGGATCAAGCATCTGTGGGATGTACTGGATAAACTAGCTCAATCCATGGAGGCCCCATCTCACAACTTACAGGACTTAAAGGAACTGCTGCTATCATCTCAGTGCCAGATACCACAGCACACCTTCAGAGGTCTTGTGGAGTCCATGCTTCAATGGGTCAGAGCTGTTTTTGCAGCACAAGGGTGACATACACAATGTTAGTCAGGTGGTTTTAATGTTCTGACTGATTGCTAAATGTAAATGCCTTGTTTTTTGTGACATCATAAAAAAACAAATCGGTCAAAATGGGCTCTTTTGCAGCTTAATACCTACATACAGACCATGTGCAGTATAGAATGGGTGTCATGTCGGGCTCCCTGAAAGGACGCACTGCAGAACCAGCGTTAGAAAACACAAAGTCTCTTTATTGAAAGTCCACAGCAAAGGTGAGCTCACCAAGCTCCAAACTCATACCAAGTACTCTGAACGAAACTAGGAAGGTTCTAGGAAGATCCGTCTTCCCACATGAATGAACCCGTGCTGCGGAGTCTCTTGGTCTCTTGGTCTCCCGAGCTAAGGTGCTGTGTCGGGCCAATCCAGCCCGTTCTCGAAATCCACTGTTTAACTGCAGTAGAAAACCGGCACTCACTACACCTCACGCCTGTGTGGGGAGATGGAAAAGTCAGTCACTGAAGCTTCTGTAGCCTGAGGGGCTAAAGCTACATGGGCTGTAGCCACAGTCCTTAGCAGCTTCTG
>JBBPCZ010000136.1:24612342-24635782 GCA_037974445.1 Brycinus macrolepidotus | reverse complement strand
TCAAACAATTTGCACAGGTGCCTAAGACTTTTACACAGTACTGTGTATATATATATATATATATATATATATATATATATCATAACTGTGCCCTTTTTTCCTTTTATGATTTAAAAAAGCTGGGAGAAGGTCTTCTAAGTGCAGTGATTCCATCATCCTTGCCATATTGTGCTGCACTACAATGATTGAATAATAATAAAAAAAAATCAGTCTTCTATGCTATTGGCCCAATGAAGTGATTGTAGATTAAAAAAATGATTCAAAATATGGCACTGGTGTGCAAAAAAAAGCGTAGTTTAATCCTGTGTGTGCGTGCATGACTGGCAGGGCCTGACTCAGCGGCCGTCCCCGGGCCACAGAGGAGTGCTCTTTTATTACCTAATCCAGTTTGGGAGATGAAGCCAGGCCCTTAATCTAATCTTCTCATAAATGATTTCTGCTGTATACATGAATCACTGACCTTAGCCAATAATGCTACACTTCCCATCCTTGGCTAATGAAAGAGAAAACACTGGCTTTATTTCACACGGGGGTCCGGGTAGTGGGGACTGGGGACTGAGCTCTCACTGCCACTAATAAGAAAACAGACTGACACTCCACTCAGAGTATGCATTCAGACCCAGTGAATCCCTCTCAATTTGAAAACAGAGCCCCAGGGCAACAGAGGTTTGTCCACCAGTTGTCCTGAACTAATAAAATGCATCAAATGGCTCTTAAAAGCATCAGCTTGGAGACATGTACAGATGAATGTATGAACAGCAGCATGAAGCTTTAGTCATAATTCTGAAGGCAAAAGAATATACCCAGTGATGCTTTTCATTGCACTTCTAAATGCCTGCTGTTTACTAAATTGGGTGGTAGCGTATATAATGTATCATGTGGTTGCTGCTGTAAGAAAACCCTGCATCTTTACGGATGGATAGAACATGATAAAAAGACAATGGATAAACCAGCGACTGTTGTATCCACAAAAATGATAGACATTCACAATATAGTCTCAATTTACTACACTCTAATTTGCTTGAATAAAACATTTATTTGGATCAAACAAGAATGAAATAATAAGATGACGTGCCAAAATCTGTACAAAGCATATCTATTTCTGTAAAGTAAAAAAAAAGGAACTTCTTATGTAACTGCACTGTCCCAGAGAGAAGGCCTGTACCCAGTGCTAAAATGCACTCACTCATGCAGTATTCTCCAGAGGAACAGAGGGTCAGCCTGAGGTGCCCTCCTCTACTCACTGCACACCACACACCAATCACATCTCAGTGGCAGCTCCTGTTTAGCTAAATGTGTTTCATTCCCGAGGCAAAAAATAGGCCTCATAAATTATAATATTTAGTCACCCCACACCTCATATAAAAAAGGCACTTGGAACTCAATAAATTGCCACTTTACCTCTTCATATAGTCAAATGGAAGTGTATAGCCCAAGGCACTTGAAAGCTAGAAAGTGAGAAAATGACTACCTTATGGCTTTGGCGGACATGAACAATGATGATCACTTGTACTGATAAGTGATGCCTTAATAATTATTTTTATGTAATTATATATGATATTTATATCATATTATAATAGTTAAACTATTCCTAGTGGATATAAAATCCACTAAAGTTTACTATCAATTTCATTCCAAACTGGATAGGTCTGAGAATTCTCCACTGCATATGTGGGAATAATGTGTACTTTCATAGTAATAATAGGGTAAACCATTGATGTATGATCGATCATGTAAAAAAAAATGTAATTTTTTGGAAATGCTATTGGTAGATATGGGCTTTATCAACCATCAGCAATGGCCCAGAATTTTATATCAAGTGAACTGATTTGCTCCAGAATGGAAAAGCAGCAGTGGGTGACTTGGATGTGCATAGAAGGCAGAATTTGAACATGAAGTGCACAGTGACCTTCAGATTTCATGGCTCTCCACAGAGTCTCCAAATTCTACGAGGCCAGTGGCGAAACTGAATAATGAGCACTTAAACCATCAAAGCAAGAGAAGGCACATAAAGGCAGGCATATAATTAGCTGAAATATAGCACATTGCGTGCTCTCATTCAAGTCTTTGTTGGCATCTATGATCGTACAAGTTTGATTCCCTGTCCTGTGTCCAGTATGGTGGGAGGAAACCAGGCAAGTTTGAATCTCCTGAAGCAGCGCAGGCAGGCACTGCACAGCCACAGCAGGTTCAGCCCACAACACCAATTGGCTACAGCCACCAGCGGGTAGGTAGCTCGGGGGAAGTTGGTTTTCCAGTGCTTGGCTACATCGTTGCCAGTGGGCAGGTGGAGCCTGTAGTCACTCCAGCACTTTGACACACCGTACACAGCAGCGATTAGACGGCCTCTCTCTGACCACTGCACGCAGCTATCTGGGTCGCAGTTGTATTCGACCCACTCAGTTGTGAAGTCTCCCAGGCGCGGGGCATCCTGGCTCTCAGCGTCCCCTGCAGGACTCATCTCAGCCCCCTGAACTGCCACATAGAGTCCCTCTATCTTCCTCGCTGCTTTCACCCACGGCAGGGAGTTCTCAGTGTCAAGGACCAGGATGAGGCGGGAAGAGAAGCCAACATTCCGTTCCCTCCACCAATCAAGGAGCTGCTCCAGGCGTAGGCAATCCCCACCTGAGAATGCAACATCAGTCATTAAGGGTGTAAAAATGCAAAGGCTGATCTGAAGGCAGTGATTTAACTGCACTGAATGTGTAATAATCCATTCAAATACTATCCATTAAAGCAGTAGAGCAATGTGCTCAAACCATAAAGCATCATGCATTGTTTTTACTGTCTGTATTGCACTGCTGTGTGAACACTTCTTCCAGTCATGTGTGGGAATTCTTTGTTCTTTAAAAAAGTACCAAAATAATCAAAATCGAATTATTGTGAGATTTGACATTATGATGCACTGAAATGTTACTAGGATCAAATCTTTGTGAGATCATTTATACCAATCATCTGTCAATCTACTAAACTAAAAATCTCATTTACAAGCCAAAAAGGAGATGGCATTTATAGATGTAACTGATGGTGGTTATCTGGAGACTATATCTAGAATCTAGAGTGTGCAGGAAGAAAAATGAAAGCAAGTAAAAGTGAGAGACATGAAAGGAAACACTGTTAAAAGCACATACTATATGTGTGTCTGTGTGTGTGTGCAAGTGTCAGTGTCAGAGACAGGACCTGTTCCACCTGCATGCCCCGGTCAGAACCAAGCAGCAGCACGGGGCCGTTTCTCGGCCGGCCTGGTCTGATCAAACAGCGTGACACAGGCCATGACACTGTGTATTCCTCATAAGGATTAATAGCTCAGTAAGGTGCAGCACGCACACGCAGGCAGGAAGATAAAGCGCAGCGCAGACACGGAGCCAAGATAAGATATTTCTCCTACAGTTTGGAGAGCTTTCAGAACAATGAATAGTAAAAGGGCAGCCAAAACAGAACTGCCAAGGTTTTGCAAAGGCTCCTGGTGAGGGAAGCACGTAGGTACTAACAGCATGGAAGAACATAAGGTGTCTGATAAGGCCTTAAGTTGTATTTATAACAAAACATCACTTCCCTTCATAAACTGAGAATGGTACACCATAAATAACCTTATCAGGCACCAGGTGTGATTGTGCCACTTTTGATAAAGCGTTTAAACCTAAGGTGGGCATTTAAGTTTAAAGTATCAGGCCAGCATGTGTTTGCTGGTGGAGATGCTGTAGCTGATAGGCTGAATTTCACTACCGTTTGGAATCCCTCGTCACATTAAATGTTGCTGTTATTTTATTCAGTAACAATGTGTACAAGGAAGACTGAAACATTAACTAGACACCAGAAGGTATTTTAGAATGAAGGTGTTTTTGGGAATAGGACATTAAACAAAAAATACAGAGATACAATTATCTATCTATAGTATTTTCCTGTCTAGAGATATGATCATGACTTCTGAAATACAAGGCATTATTACTGTTAGTTTTACAATTTCAGATTTCTCAATAATCATGAAATCATTTACAGCATCTAAAATTTCACTTTTGATTGTTACCTACAAATTATTCGAAAACAATGAGGCAGTAAGTTCAGGCATCATATTCAATAATGTATACATGTATGTGCAAACAAATTGGCTTGATATTAATGAAAGGTGTAGAAACCAGATTTCTGACTGGTGTTCAGCAGTGGTGTATATTTTACTCTCTGGACTCACCGGTCAGAGCCCAGTCTCCGGTGGGCAGTGTGTGTCCACTGTAATAGATGAGGTAGGTGTCGTGGCGCGGGCCATCAGCGGTGCGCAGTTCGAGGAAGGAGCGTAGCTTGGCCTGCAGAGCCTCCAAGCTCAGGCCACTCGTGGAGTAATCGCAGCCGAATGTCTGGATCAGGTGGTGTGAGAAGAGGCGCTGCATAGCATTCAGTGTGGCCGTTGAGCGCAGGTTCAACTCCTGAAGCTGCTCTGGGGGCAGCAGCACCGGCTGACCGTCCACACTGCACACACAGGCAGATAAGTATGTGGATGTGAAATGTGTTCGGTGAGGCAGGTGTTATAACTAGGGATGAATTTGGATATACAAACTTACATTAGTATTTGTTTACCCAACTGAATAGTTGGTTCTTGAACTCAATGTGTTGGAAGCAGGAAAATGGGTAAGCATAAAAATTCAAGAGACTTTGACAAAGGTCAAATTTTGATGGCTAGATGACTGGGTCAGCACATCTCCAAAACAGCAGGTATTGTGGGGTACCCAGTATGCAGTGGTTAGTACCTACCAACAGTGGTTCAAGGAAGGTCAATGAGTGAACCGGCTATACGGCCATGGGTGCCCAAGGCTCTGAGATGCTCATGGGGAGTAAAGACCAGCCCGTCAGGTTCAATCCCACAGAAGAGCTACTGTGTAACAAATTGCTGAAACAAATTCATGCTGGCTATGAAGGAAAGGTGTCAGAACATATAGTGCATTGCAGCTTGCTGCATATAGGGCTACGTAGCTGCAGACCGATCAGACCATACTGACTCCAGTCCACCTCCAAAAGTGCCTACAATGGGCATGTAAGCATCAGAAATGGACCATGGAGCAATCGAATAAGGTACACCCCTTCACGGAAAAGATATTCTCTAAAGGCAGTGGCTTCTTTATGAATGATAATGTGACCTGCTACAATGCAAAAATTGTTCAGAAATGGTCTGAGGTACAAACAGCTGTTGACTTTGCCACCAAATTCCCCAGATCTCAATTTGATCAAGCATCTGTGCTTTACAAACTATGGAGACCCTGTCTTGCAACTTACAGGACTTAAAGGATCAGGTGCTAATGTCTTGGTGGCAGATACCACCAAAACATTAGGTTTTAATGATAGGGCTTACCGGTATATACGGAAATATTTCAAACAAAAGGTTGCAAATTTGTCCCCTTTTGTTTGAAATATTTCCATATATACTGGTAAGCCTTATCATTAAAACCACATGCCTAAGATTGTATAGGTCCCCCTCAAGCTGCTAAATCCGCTTTGACCTGTCTGAATTATGGACTCCACAGTATCGGTTTTACAACTCCTATTTCAATGAGTAGTGTGTTAAATCACATAGATTTAAAATACAGGATAAAATAAAAGAAAGATAAAAGTGATTAAGAAAGATTAATTGCCACGTCAATATGAAAAAATTGCTGCTATATTCAAATATTATTCCTTTAAAAATAAGGCTATTTGATTCTGAACAAAACATTAATATGTGCACCCCTAGTTCTAAACCAGGCTGTAGGTAGCAGATGAGAAGGGTAGGAGGATGAAAGGAGAAGAGAGGGGACGAGGAGGTGGATGATGATGCAGAAGCAGTGTGCTAAGTGTGAGAAATTCAGCAAAGCATGAAAAGACCAGGAAGGGGTAGGAGGGGTAGTTATATAGGAAAAGCTGAAAGGTACAGCTAAAGAGACTGGGGTAGTAGGGCACAGAGACATGGAAAGGTTCGACACAATATCAAAAAGGGAAGCAGGAGATTGCCCATGGCCTTTCAGTTTTTGTAAACACATAGAAGGCCTGATTCTGAAGGTCAAGGCTGTTTAGTTATCTATTCCAAAAAGAAAGACATAACAAAATGGTCTTGTATACCTCATTCAGCACACTGCCCTCCAAACACACCCACTTAGGGTCAGAAACGCTACAACCCTCCTGCCCTTGCCTGCTTGGATGCATCATCATTAAAAAAAGCCCATTAAACAAGGAAGGCTTCGGAGAAGCATAGTGTAAGTGGAACTGCAGAAAAGCACAGTTGAACACATGCTTGCTGAAGACTGAAATGGCCCGTCTGAAGCACACTGACCCATGAAAACTACCTGGCTAGGTGTTCGACTATTCAAGCGGAAATGACTCTTCCCTTCTATTCTCTCTTGCCTGTTTCCCACAAGTGTTCTATTCATCTGTTTCAGTTTTGCTTGATCTTTTCCTCCTTTCTAGCACTCTCTAATGCTAATGAAACTTGTTATTTTAAACAGTAAGAAAAAAAAGTTTCATTTTCCACCCTAATATGTTAAGTATATGAGGGGGTCATGGACATTCAGTGAGGTGCCAGTTAGTTAATAGGTAACACCTCACTAAACTCATTCACCACTTTATCAAATGCACTCAGTGTTGACAGGTGTACTTTGTAGGTTACTGATTATAGCCAACTGACTATGGCACAATTTGACAGCCGCCCTCAATGGAAAGGGGCCATCACAAGTCCACTGACCAGATATTATATAGGTGATGAACAACTGTCAGTGCAGGACTAACATGGTACAGGCGTGTATATCTGGGAGGAAAAGCAATTTTTAAAAACAATGATAAATTGGGACAGATCAATCAATAAACCAATGTTAATGATCTAAATGCATTCATATCTTGCTATTACACATTATGTACATTTAAGACAATTCCAATTGTGCTAAAGTGGACGAACACTCCTCACACAGTTTTACAGACCAAAAAGGCTGGCTCTATCATTGGGTGATAGCGAGTACAATCCCTGGTGACACCGCAGCCATCCATGGCTGGGAATTCAAGAGAGTATAACTGGACTCACTGGGTGGGTAGAAAGAACCTGCCTCTCCCCCATCACTCAGTGTGATTTTAGCCAATATGGAGGGCTGTTAGCATGACTAAAAAAACTAAAAAGTCAGGCATTAAAAAGGTAAACATAACACTAATGCTTTCACATCACAGTTCATGGTTGTTCTTGCAGTTTGCTCTGCTGAGATGAAGCTGAGCCTTCAATTCCTTGATAAACACAAACACAGAGCCATGGCCGAGCTTCAGCTCCTGTGATTAGGAGGAACTCCTCATACTGTTTGTGACCTTTTGCCAGAATGGGCTGTTGGCCAGTGTCTGGATCTTTGAACTGCACCGGGTAAAGGAAAAATTTTACTACTTAGTGGATCCATTTCTTTTTCTTTTGCATTTTCTTCTTCCCTTCTCAGTGTTAAATAAGAACATTAGATTTAATGTGAAGGTTTCAGTGTGTTAAACCGAACTAAACATTAAAGCATAATTAAGCACGAAAATACTGCTTATGATGGCATTTTCCCTGTGTCCAAGGTGATACTATCTCATGCTGTGGCTCACAAGGCAACTCACTGCTGTGGGTCGAAATGTGAACCAGGACTGATTAACAGATTAGAGTGCTCAATACTAGTGCATACACAATAGAAAGAAAACCAATCACTTTTACTTACTTACATGCATGTTATTGATAATTATCAATAAATCGATATAGTCCTAAAAGTGGCATGTCATTGTCACTGCTGGATTAAGAGTGGTCTACACTCCAAAAATATCCATCCAAGAGGGTCTATCTTCACTAAGTTGTGGAATATATTTGTGAAAATTTAACACAAACATCATGCATCAACACATCAGCTACAGTAAGTAACTGCACATCAGCAAAGTGCATCGGATCATCCAACGTTTCTTCTGAAACCAAGGGTATAAATAGAGACCTCTTTTTAAGACCTTGGTACTCTAGACAGCACTCTGAGTATGAAGGGACAGCATTGCAACCATTAACAATGAGCTGTGAAAGTCTTCACACCATGAATACAATAAAACAGCTTTACAAACAAGAAATAAGCCATGGGATAACAATGTGACAACACCTTTATATTCTCTGCATATATAAAACATTCTTTGGTAACACTTGCTTGACTAAAAAGCAGTGATAGTTTTTCAAACTGTCCACAAGTTGTTTGTTAAATATCAGAGTATAACTTCTTACTGAATACTGGCTCATGGCTACCAAAGCTCCAGACATCAGAAGGGATTTATTGTGACACCTGCTACAGACAACACTGACTAAAATGTGCATATGCCAACCTGGTTTTTTTTCTTCTTGCCCTTTTCTGTCCCTCTCTCCTTTTCTTGTCTTTCTCTCTGTCTACCTCATCTCCCCGAGAAGCCCTCATCATTGTAAAAACATGATCTGCGCCCATCAGCCAGGAGATTACACCCTGCTATATTCCCCTCATGTGCCAGCTCCCTGCTGGGGCCTGGCTCTTGGTGCGCTGGAATACTGAGCACGACGGGCCGTGGGGCTGCATCCTAATCAGTCTACCAGCAGCCTTCCTGCCTGGAGCGTTCTCTATGCTTTTCCTCTCCACGAGCCCGGCATGCGCGGGACACAGCCCTCCCAACAGGGCCGGCATTAGCCTATGTTTATTAATGCCTATTAGTTTATTTCACACGCCGTTTACCATTGCACCTTTGGGGAGTTCCAATCATCAACCACCCCCTTATGCTTTAACATCCTGAGTGGACTGTTCAACATGGCCCTGGTGCTGTGAGACAGGCAGAAGGCAGGAGGCCGTCAGGGACTGGATGAATATAAGTGATAAATCAAGGCACGTGCTACTTACTGAAAAACTCCTTGAGACAACGGTTATCCAAACCATGCACACCCAAGCAGTTTAACAGTCCATGAATCATACAGAGTCCAAAGTAAATAAGTTAATGTACTTAATAACTCTCGACAAGCAGCATTACTCCCTGCATACAGGATGTGCATGTGAGTGTAACTTTGTAAAAATGATCAGAATATCTGAGTTAGAGGTGAGAGGTACACTACCATTCAGACACTGGAATCAGTGTTTTCAATAATATAAAAGAAACTTTATTGTAGAAACGTGTATATATCTATGTACAAATTTGAATATAAAGCTGGTATGCTACTACAGGTTTCAAATAATTAGTAAAAGCTGTTACAATTAAGAAATATTAGATGCTTGACAATGATGATAATGACATAATGCTGCATGTGTTTCTAATATGATATGTGCATAACATTCAGAAAGAAGTCATAATAAAATTAATCTCCAGTATGCACTGTGTTTGAAAAGTGCTGATCAAATCTCAAGGCAGATAACTTGATAAATTATTGTAAATAGATTAATGCTAAAAAAAAAAAACAAAGCAATGATAAGGACATTATATATCATTGAAAAGTTTCTTCTTGTTGCTTGAATCAAAGATTCTCTTTTAGAATCTTGTTTTTAATCTTTAAATATGCATTGTATGAGTTATTATAGGTATAAAGTAAAGAATGTAAAGTGATTCCAAACTTTTGAAGAATTCATCAGGATAATGACTCCTACTGTAGTTACCTTTTTGTTACACTGTGTAAAATAAAGATCAGCATCAATTTTCACCAGCTGCAAACCCTGCAGGACTATGCTTCAAGGGTTAATGCAACTGTCTGTAGGATGTGTGTGTATGTGTATGTGTGTTTACCTGCAGTAACTGGTAGGAATAACCACTGCGTAGCCTACGCAGGTCCCTCCCAGGCAGTTTCCCAGCTCATGGAAGAGCCCGTGTGTCAGAGACTCCAAAGACAGCACCACCAGGAACATGCTCATATAGAGAGCATTAGACAGCTGCAAGTCAGAAAAGACTGAATTACATTACTAATGCTAATTACACCTGAAAATGCTTCTATTACATAAGTAATCTGGACAGGCTATAGCTGATACCTAACTAAATGAACATTACACAGATACTCTGGCAGAAGAAAAATGTGTCTCAATCACATTCTACAAAACTTACTAGTAACTGGTTAGACTAGAGTGAACGTTATAAGAGAAAGAACATCAAGAGAGGTCAGAAATCCTACACTGATCAGGTCCAGTCAAAGGGTTAATGTCCATGTACACAGATTCTACAACCTCATATGTAGACTCAACACAACCCACATAGCCGAGACTTGTCAATTCAACTTCCATAACTTTAAGACACTAATCAATCGGCCTAGGAGCGTAAACCACGGTGTAATACACCACTGCATAATTTTAAACAAAATGAAAATGCTACTGCTGCCTCTACTGCGTACACCAAGGCCTAAATCAGGTTTGAACAGCCTGGAATGAATCACCTGACAGTTCATTATCTTACTGCTTAGTAGTTCTCCGCGTTTGTCAGAAAAGGTATTTCTGCCCAAGGTCTAACAGCCGGTACTGCATGCTGTCCTCATTTAACATGAGAGTAGCAGTTGGAAGAAGTGCAATATTCAGCCACTTACTAATCAACAACAGCAAGGCTTAGTCATTATTCTCCTCTTTATGCATCGTTTTGATTTTCCAATCATCGAATGCTTTTCCTGGGTAAAACTTGCACACGGTTAAGGACATCTCAGCAATTTTTGTATCTCCTTAAATCAGCCACAATGATTTTTAAAGAGGCTGTGAAAACTGAACATCTTTTCAACTGAACTTACGACTTAGCAAGGAAAAGAAAGAAAGGGTTGAATTTTGTTAAAAAAAATCTGGATAATTTTAGAATCCCCAAATACTAGCACTTAGTTGCACAGCTTTGGCGAGGATAATTGCTTCTAAACACTTCTTATAACCACCAATTAGCTTTCTGCACTTTTCTGCTGAAAAGTTATACTGCAACCAGTTATTTACTTTTCTACAGGCTTTTCTTGATAGTTTTTTTACCCTGGGTTCTTTGTAATTTGTAGTAGTAACTTGAATAGAATGCCAAATTCTCTGTTTCAGTCTATTTCACATGATATGGTGAAACTAATTGTGTGCTAATAAATTCACCCTTAACCATAAGACACATCTGCCAAGACACCATGCTGAGCGACCCATTAAAATCAACATGATTACATGGAGGCAAAAAGGAGCTAAAAATGACAGTTTCAGTTTCTTGTAATTGGTCCAGATGTTCCTTCGTTCATCACCAGGCTGGGGTGCAATCTTTAATTCTGCCTCACTCTCAAAAGTGTAACCCATAATGTAACTTCCTGACCAAAGGACTGGCTTATTACAAACACTAATTAATTAATCCATTTTTGTGGACTGTGAAAATCAAGCCACTTGCCACTATGTAATCGTAATAAGAATAGGCTGAATGTTTTGGCTGAGCAATGAGTAGCTATGTTATAAAGCAACAATACAAGGGAATTGCTCCATTAAGTGGCAAGATTTCTTAGCATAATTATAGTCTCTAAAATTTTAGTACTAACCAACTAATACCAAGAATTGAGTCCCTGGTGTAATGAGGCAAAAAAGTATCCATCGCTGCATTATTGTTCATCAACCCAGTGGCAATTTCAAATGTATTGGTTTTGGAATGTCAAAATAAACCATAAAAGATTTTAATAAAATAAAGTGTGAGCTCATTTTCTGGCCAAAATAAAATTATTTGGCTGTTTTAAAAAAAATAATATAAAATACTTTGGTATATTGTTCCTATTACCTGCACTTCCCTACTGTGTAAACTGTTCCTCTAGTCACATGTGGGGATCAGAGCATTTACAAAATATTGCAAACATTTTGTTCATCTTGTGAATTATAGTGTAAAATTCTGTCAATTATCATGTAAATATCTACTGTATTCCCTTTACTTTAGTTTGTCCTTAAGTGTTTTAATACTCTTCTATAGCTCTTTGGTCTTGGTCTGTTTAGTATGTCATACATGTCTGCACTCTCCAAAAAAATATTCCTCAATATAAATGTACTGTAGAACAGTATCTGTAGAACTGTACCCCTACTACAAAAATCTGACACAAGGCTACACAACTTATCTTACCTGCCATGAGACAGCTCCCAGAATGGCAGTGGAAATCAGACTGAAGAACACCAGCCGTTCAGAGATGAGGCAGAAATGGCGCATTCCTCTGGAGGCCATGACTCTGTCCAGGCTGCGCGTGTCTGAGCGCTGGGTGGCTCGAACCCTATGACACTCACTCAGCTTGGTGTGGAAGCTCCACAGCGTAACAAGAAACACCACATGGCACAGCATCCAGAAGAGGCCGAACACACAGAAACCAGGGATGACCAGGTACCAGAATTCCAGATGACCTAGCTTCAGGGCACAAAGCACGAAAAACATCAGCTCCACAGCACCCAACGGGACGAGAGTGAGCTTCCGCCACAGACGTCCAGTCGAAAGGAAGGGCATCCAGCGTTCTGTCACAGACAAACCACTGAAGTAGACGTCCAGAAGAGGTTCACAAATGAGTCGGCCCATGTAGCAGCCCAGGGCAAACGGATTAGTCTGGACATGCAGAGCCTGGAAGAAAGTGACAGAGGCCACCACAGAAAAACAGACCAAGTTTGGAAGGGCCAGAAGAGACTTCATGCGCAAGTCTATGATGATGGCTGCTAAGGCAACCAGAAGAGCAATGACGGCTATTGACTTCTGGAGAACCATAGCAGTGCTGGCAATGCCAAAGCCCAGCAGTTCAAGCAGCTCAGCTGAAGTGAGCACAACTCTCCGATAGTTTGCACTGCCACACAGGCGCTCTGTCAGGGCCCACAGTGACCGCACGGCCACACTGGCCAGCAATAGGTAGTTTGTGACCTTCTCCTTCACATCCATCTCCAGAGAGGGGCTACTGAGGAAGCATAGGAGGCCCTGCAGAAAGCCAAACCACAGGTGGAACAGGCTAAGACTGGCCCACTCCATGGAGAAGTAGTAGTAGAGGATGCTGGAAATGCCCAAGACAAAAAGGCCTAGGATGAAGATGACCAAGATCGTGGGTTCTGATGTCTGCTCCCAGCGAACATACATGCCCAGACACACGGCCACCAGCAGGTTTAGGCTGGACAGGTAACCAAGGCAGCCGATGGAGGACCACATGTCCACTTCCTTGCCCGACTCCTCAGGACTCATGATGGCTGTATGGAGGCTCCACTGTTTAGAAAGTGTGCTAAAGACAGTAATACATGGAGTTTGTGTTAAGGCCTTCCACACTCATATCTTCTGAAAACATCACGCTGCTGAAAAAAAAGAAAAACAATCTGTTTAGCATTCATGTTACCAACAAAACACCACTGTTTACAGTCTAGGGCAGAATTAAAGTCACTAAGGCAGCTTACAGCACTGACAGAATGTAAGGTACTAATGCTCAAGAATGCATTTTAGACTGCCAAGCTGAAAATGGTTTGAAAATAACAGATTTTAGCCCTTATTTTTCCTTCTGTATACAAAGAAAAAGCTTGTAAATTTGACTTTACACGGCTGGGACGCTGTTGAGGTGAAGGAAGTTCATTTCCCAAGAGAAATAGTTTAGTAAACTCCTCCTGGTTGCCACATCAACTGAGCTAGCCGGCTAACGTAAGCTAGCCCTGTTTCTGTGTTTAGAGTCGTTTTAAACGTTTTAAAACTAGTCAACGGTCGACATATATTATCTGACAATATCCCAGTTTAATGTACTTTCCTATGAAGTAAACAGTAACATTTTAGCCATAAGTGACAAAGCAGTCCAACGCTATAAAAACACTTACACTTATTTATGACACAACTTTCTTCTTTTCCAGGTCGCCATCTTTCCGGACTACAACTACGGTGTCCGAGACGGGTCTAACTTAACAAATACCGATTTCGAAAATGACTTTTTCCTCAATCTCCCGCAGTCATGTTTTACAGCATTCATTTTAGCCTGACCATTTCTTTGAGAAGAAAAAATGTTATGAAATCATTTTGTCTCATGTCACAAACTGGCCATAATTACATTGGAAAAAGAAGTGTGTACAATTCCTGTGCTCTGTGCTAATGCATGATGCCCTGATTCTGAAAAGAAAGAGAAAAATCTTCTCTCATGATCATGCCACTCTCTGCAGTCTTCACAAACAGCACCCACAGCCGTGAGTAAAGGAGCTCTCCTGCTCCGTACTGAGAAGAATCCCAGAACAGGCATGAGAAAGGGCGAATAGAGTGGAAGGAGCTGATATTTCAACATACAGAGAGACAGTATAGTACTGTGTGGTGCAAGAATAATACTCACACACGTTTTCATTCATGAATTTAAATCTGTATAATCCTAAATTCCTAAAATCTGTACTAATACAAAGGGCTCTGGTTGTACCGAGACTGCACCCGTTGACCCGCCTCAGCCATGCTCAGACCTGTCTGTGAGAGCGTCCCAGATGAAATATTCTGTGGCCTTTGGCTTCCCCTGCATATTCGCTGTCCTCTCTCCCTCGTTCACTCAGACAGCTCTTCCTCTTGTGCTGCTGAGGCTGCACTGAGCCTGTCTCAGCCATGCCATGTTTGGCTGTGTGGACTTTGACAGTGGCCCTAATGTCATCATCCCCTGACCCCCCCATCATACCTCCTCACAATCAGGCAGCTCTTCCTCTTACATAGACAGATTCTTACCCACAAGGCTCAGTATGTATAGCTTTTTGTAGGTTAGGATTTACACAATGGGCAGCTGCGTCAATGCGAGCGTGATACGTACACTGACATCTTGCAGTCGAACGAGGATTGGTGTGTTTAACATTTTGCAAAATGTACTTTAGTGAGAGAGTGTATTGTGAATAGTCCTGCCCAAGGACTCTCATTGGTGTGGCATAGGGTTCTTGCACAGACAGGGACTCAAACCCCAGTCTGCCACAAGGAGGACAGGAGTGAGATCCACCATGCTACACCTACCTCTTATCATTTCTGTGTGAACATAATGAGAAAAGAAATAGTGCCGTAGCCAATTGTGTTATTGTGGTGGGGCTTTGAGGCCCTGTTTGGTGAATGAGTTAGGGGTTTGGGGGCTGAGAAAAACTGTAAATGTTGTGTTTCTGTGCTAGATAACTTATATCTTTAATTAAAGTCAGGGTCCAAATTGTGGCAGAGGACTTGGAGCATCCATTGGTAGGAAGTCTGACTGTGAGGTAGTGCATGTATTGATGCATAATATTTTTTAACCATATATTTTTTGGGAGGTTTACCCCTGTTGAGCTGTTACAAGTATTTTTGGTGGGAGCCTTAACTTCATATCTGTATCAACATCAAGAACTTTTGGTGTCAGTGGTGGTCCTCCGACCCCCAGCACTCTCTGGGTTTCTCTGTGTGTCTCTCAGTTATTTTGCCATTACTGTGTTAAATAAAAGCCAGAATGAGACCTCGAAAAACCACAGTAAATGACATGCAACTTGACATTTACACAAAGAAAGACAGTAATGTATTTTAGATAAACAGACAAATGCTAATGGTGTGTGACCACAGCCAGCATTATAATCTAGTCTTTTTCACCTGTCTTTCTACTTAAAAATAGCATATTTGTGAACATTTAGTTAGCTGATACTGAAAGATTTATTCCACTTAAAGAATTTAATTTAAAACCATTTCTCACTCAATCAAGTAAACTATTTATTACCTCGATAGTAAAAAAAAATTGATGTACTTTCAACAGGCAGGTTTTGTGCTCATATTATTTGTTGTACAAAACACATGTAGGCAAGTGAGCAGCTAAAATTAATACTCCTTGCTAATAAAAACAAGAAACATATTTGTTGGCTTATGGCATGGCTGTAAGCAACATTTATTTTCTCTGTGTCTTCATAACTGTTTCTGGCTTAAAGTCAAAGTTATCTAAAGTTTCTTGGCAGTTTCAGATGCGTTCAAGCTTTAAACTTCTTCAGTTTTAAGCAGGAGCCACATGGCCCAATGCAGTAGACTGTATGGTTAATTACATATAAAGGATGGGCTGGGATAGTTTACAGTTTATCTGTGTTTTTTTTTTTTTTTTGGGGGGGGGGGGGGGTAAGGGAGGGGCATGGATGGGGGGACTGTGAAATGGGTGGAATAAAATGAAATGTAGAAAAGAAGACAGTCACCACATTTTGTCAGAATGTTCGCATTTTATTTAAGAAAATAACACAGGACATCCTATGTCCATTTTGTCTCTCTTATGAGGGGTCTAGGACTCTCTCAGTCCCCAATTCATCTGAACCCTAAAACTGTTTGAGTGACATTTAATTTTGGGATAGGAATATTACTAACAACAAAACTTCATAATTTAAAATGAGTTTTTGTACTAAATTCAAACATTGTGAGGAGAAGTGCATTTAGCACCTTATGATGCTGTTACTGATGTGACAGTATGAGATGATTGAGCTCAGAGAGGATGGAGCTGCAGGCCCTCTGTCTCTTATTAGCAGCCCAGGAAATGGCACCTCAGAGCAGTGTGGCATTTTCTCTGCAGGGGTTCTGCGTAGGTAGAAACTCACCGACTGGGTAAACACAAGGCAGGCAACCTCCTACACAAGTCCCTGACAGAGAGAGAGAGAGAGAGAGAATCTGTGTTGGTATTTTATAACATCGATGGCTCTTCATGAGAATAATGTCACCCTAACTGCTCTGTAACATCACAAACGCTGTGCCACCTCAAATCTGTAACCAATTCTATTTGATCCCAAAATTAGCGTACCAACACAAAGGAGGAGAAAAAGTAAACCTCCTGCCCGTCCAGGATCACTGCTATTTCTGTAACACGCCCTCTATTCTCCAGCCAAAAGCGCTGGCAGCATTTGGCTTTTAAGCAGGAGATAAACCGGCCCTCCAGATCAAAAGCACATTTAGTGCTTGACTTAAAGAAGCCTTTAAAAGGTTTATTTAGGATTTTCTGCTGATACAACATGATAAATGTAAGGAGAGGATGAACATCAAGGAACAATCTAATTCACTACCTCCAGGGCATTTCACCACCACAACCACCACCACTAAAAAAAAAACACTATATTTTTAACAGCCTCAGACTGTGTGTGTGTCTACATTTGCTCATCAAAGCATCATTAAATCAATGGCCAAATCTCCATTAAGTGTGTGAGTCCACAGAAGATTCATTTGTCTGCGTGACTTATCAGTGTGTGGGAGACTGCTGGAGCAGACTGGACTGTTAAAATACATGTAAGTGTGTGTGTGTGTATGTGTGTGTGTGTGTGTGTGTCCATGTGGGTGTGTCCATGTGGGTGTGTGTCTCATATACTCACTGAAGCCTCTGAAAGGTACTGAAGTCCCACCGTCCTTTGCTCTGGAGGAATATGTGGAGAGCGTGGAGTAGATGGATGAGTGGAGAAAAAGCGAGTGTGACACAGTGTTTCAGAGTGCATTAAGAGGTCATCGCCTTTTATAAATACACCCAATTAGTCCACTTCCACCTCCCCTTTTGAATGAAATATTGAGGTCATTCATCGTTAAATAGGCCACACATTTCTGCACCACCAAGATAAGTATGACAAAGGGAATGTGATCAGTTTTTCATAATTAGCTTTAGGTTTTCTGTGCAAAAAAGGACATTCAAATGCTAAATAAGCCTATTCTGATGAGCCGCACAAACAGGTCACTTCACAGGCTTTCGGACCGCCACAACTTTCATATGCTAGATGCTAGACTAATCCCAGCCTCCCCAAAAATACAAATGCAAGAGTCGGTGAACTGCCCAACACGTAGTCAAGGTCACAGCTCTTTCTTCCCTCCTGTAGAGGCGAGTCAGATAGAGAAAGCAGACTAGTGAATTGTGCAGCATGTTCACACTCAAATATGACGTTTCACCTCCACACCACCTGGCCACCTGCATGTGCAACACTCAGAACCAAATGCAGGATATAAAACATACACAGCACGTCCGCAACCTCTGTTGAGACACAGCAGCAATGAGATGCAGCATGTCCAGGGAGTGGCGCGAACAGAGCTGAGGTCTTCTGACCACCACTGCCAGCTATTGCCAACTTAATTTGTCTTTTAAATATTCACACAAAAATCTGAAATATGACCTAATATGCTTCTACAAAAGACAGAAGAAGTCTGCCAGTGACATGTCTGGCTACATATACCAGTACATTTTAGTTTGTGTAAACCTAACCTAGAAGATACAAATACAAATGATGTTTCACATTTATTAAAAAAAAAAAAACATGCATTATTGTACACCTCTCTCTTCTTCCAATATTCAAAATACCTGTACGCTAATAAAAAGAGTTACATCGAGATTATATTATTGCACTTTTTTGTTTCTATTGTTCAGACAGTGTAAACACAACAAAAAAATGATATCTTGGCAAGTGAAATTATCTTAAATTGAGTCTAAATAGCTCATATTTCTCATTTTAAGCTTGTTGTAAGAATATAATATTTAACTTATTTTCTATTGGCAGATAACTGTGCTTGTTTTAAGTGATATTTCTTGAAAAAAAAGCTAAACTAGCTGCATAATGTCTTAAAGTAAGCAAAAAATTCGCAATAAAATAAGAAAAAAATCACTTAAACACTAGAAATAGGTTAAATTAACTTATAA
The DNA here is from genome assembly GCA_037974445.1 of Brycinus macrolepidotus. Classification (NCBI taxonomy): domain Eukaryota; kingdom Metazoa; phylum Chordata; class Actinopteri; order Characiformes; family Alestidae; genus Brycinus; species Brycinus macrolepidotus. The sequence continues at coordinate 24,617,262 of JBBPCZ010000136.1, read as the reverse complement.
AATTATTTGAAGCAATCTGTAAATGAGAATAAAATATTAGACTCTATTTATGATCTTATTGTCTTGCCAAGATCTATTTTTGTAGTGTTTTTAACGCAGTGATTTAAAACAAAACAAAACAAGATCTCTCTCTTAGTCACTGACAGTACTCAAATCATAGCCATGACGCGCCATGCCTCAGCTTCTCCTTGCCTCCGTCCTGCTCTGCCTGGCCGTGCTGCTGAGAGAGCTTTGCACCCTCATCCACAGTGAGTGCAACAACAGAATGCAGCACATCAGCTGAACACCAGCAGCGCCAACTGATACCTGAAAGTGTCTGCCATTCATGACTGCTGTCTAGATGAGCTGGGACCTATTCCAGTTCTGTTAGGAAAGTGAAAAAACAGGGTGCATTCACTTCTCAGGGAAAATCAGCCCAACTTCTGTCAGAGTCCACATAAATGTCAGGCTGCTTTAAGTCTTTTCTGCAGGCTAAAGCTGATAATTTTTAATAGTCAATCACCTAATAAAAAGTCACTTTTAATTAAAAGTTATTTATTTCTACACAAACATCAGATATGTTTTTAACTGAAAATAGATGGAAAACAATTGCAGTACAACAATTTTCCCTGAATCAGTCCCCCTGGACTTTAACTTTTTTAAGTGTTTCTTGAGCTGACAGAAAATGTGGGGTTGTATACGGTTAATGTAAAGAAACAATCTAAAGCAAGAAGATATCACTTGGTGAGTTTAATTCCTTTGAATATGTCTGTACTGCAATGATATTTTCTCAATTAATTTTACTAGCTGTTGTCTACAGGCCCCCAAAATACCGTTATTGATGAATTCTCTGAAAATCTCTTTTATTATAACTATTCATTTGAATTTTCACATAGACAGTATTAATGTTGACACTTCTAAGGAACTCATTGCTTTGTTTGACACGTTTGATCTGGTACAGCATGTAACTGTCCCAACTCCCAACCGAGGTCATGTATTGGATTTGGATATCAGCAAGGATCTCAGTGTTCCTCCTGTCAATGTTAAGAACTTAGCTCTGTCTGATCGTTTCTGTGTTTTCTTTGATGGGTTTGTTGTCTTGTTGTTCCAGTCACTCAAGCTAGATCTAAAATGGTCAAAAAGAGATACATTACAGGGAATACCACGGTTCTATTTATGGAATCCGTGTCTATGTTACCTAGTATGAAAGCAGAGCCTGTGGATGACCATCTTTGATCAGTTTAATTCTAAAGTTATCAGGGTCCTGTGAAGACTAAAATAATTTCTGGTAATCAGAAAGCATCATAGAGAAACATTACAGTGGTAGCGAATCAGAAGAGAGAATGCAGATAGTCTGAGTGTAAATGGACAAAACTAAGCTTCAGAACTGATTGTGACATTGTCAAAGAGAGTCTCCATATTAACTGAATTAAACAGAGCAAGACAATCTTATTTCTCTAACAGCATTAATGGGAACATCAACAACACTGCGTCTTTTTTTGCTACCATGGATAGGTTAACAAATCCCCCTATGTACTTATCTCTAGAGTTCCTATCAGCTAAACAGTGTAATGAGTTTCTTTTCCATCACAAAATTAAACACATTAGACAAAGCATTAGCTATATCCAATCAAGCACTGACATTCCTAAATCTGTATTAATGCAGAAAAAAAATATGGCCTTCACTTATTCATTTACTGCTATTGATGTCACATTTCTTAAAGAAATAGTGCTCCATCTTAAGGCATCTATTTGCTGCCTCAACACAAGCTTTTTAAAAAGTGTTTTCAGCTGTTTAGCATTTGAGATTCTGTAAATTGTGAAGGGCTCTCAGGCTTCTTTCCAGCACCTCTAAAGACTGCTGTTATCAAACCCTCCCTGAAAAGAAATAACCTTCCTGCTTCCACACTTAATAATTACAGGCCTATTTCAAATCTCCCTTTCATAGGCAAGATTTTCAGAAAGTAGTCTTCAGTCAAATCAGTGATTACTTGGATTTAAATGGTTAAATGGTGACGACTTTCAATCAGGCTTCCATCAACATCATAAGGCTGAAATGGCTCCCATAAAGGTTTTAAATGATGTTCATCTGACTCAGGTAAAATAACTGTTTTGGTACTGCTAGATCTCAACTCAGCCTTTGATGCTGACGATCATAAAATACTGCTAGACAGATTAGAAAATTGGGTCAGGCTCTCAGGAACGATCCTCAGATGGTTCAGGATGTACTTAGAAGACAGGGGTTATTTCACCTCTATTGACTTCTATGAATCAGAGAAAATCATCAAGCCGTACGGAGTCCCACAAGGATCCATTCTTGGGCCCCTTCTTTATTCAACTGTACATGCTTCCTCTCAGCCAAATTATCCAAGACTACAAGGTGGCTTATCATAACTTTGCAGATGACACTCAGATCTATCGAGCTCTTTCAACAAATGATTTCAGTCCCATAGACAGGAAAGTTGGTCTGGAATCTAAGGCAATAAAGACTATAACCCATGCTAAATTTTGGTATAATCATGGGTGGGGTCTTAGTTTCAGTGACCACATTATAGCTAACAGTAAATCTGCATTCTGGCATCTCAAGAGCATAGCTACGGTAAGACGGTTTTTGTAACAAAGCAAAATTTAAACAAACATATTCACACATTTACGTCCTGTAGGGTTGACCATTGCAATGCACTTCTCACTGGTCTCCCCAAAAAGAGACAACAACAGTTTATTCAAATGCTGATAGAATTCTAACAAAACAATAAAATAGAGCTTATTACTCCAGTTCTCAGGCCTTTACACTAACTGTCAATCAGATACAGAATTGAACTCAAGTATTACTTATTATTTGTATGTCACTCAATAGATTGGGCCCTAAATATATCTCTATAATGTTTGATTAACGTAAGCCTGGTAGACCTCTCGGTAAGAGCTTGTCAGTTAGAGCTGAAACTAAACAGGGTGAAATGGCATTTGGCCATTATGCTGCCCACTGCTAGGTTGGTGCTGGTAAAAACCAAAAACTGCCTTGTTCTCTGCTGCCTTCAATTAAACAGTTAGCTCTACTTTTATCTCTGTAATGCTGTACAAAAATCATGTACTTTTATTTGTATATTTATTTTTAATCAGTATTCTTTTATACTGATTTTATTGCCTATTTTTATTGCTTACATTACTTTTATGCTCATTTTATATCTGTAAAGCACATTACCTCTGTGTTAGATAATGGGCTATATAAATACATTTGCCTAAAATGGCATAAAAAAAATATATATATATAAATGTTCATAAAAGTGTCTTATATCGATATTTTTTCTAACTTTATTGTCATAATTTTGCAAATCGCAGTGATTTTGCTTGTGCTTCTAAAGGTGACCTCAGGTAAAAGTCATCATTCATGCATTGCCAGTCTGTCCAGCATGTAGGGTGACTGCTTGAGCCTGTGGTAGTTACACAACAAGAGCCTGAGATCTAAGATCTGAGACCCTCACCACCCCCCAGAGAGTGACCCAGATTGCTTGTACTTATGTTTTTCTCTGCTGGGTATGCAGATGGCTTCGTCCTCCATCTGAGCACTAACTGTCCACGTCAACTCCTCAGAAACTGCATGGCCACAATCTCTCGCTGCTCATACAACCTCTGCAGCAATAGCAGCGCAAGCCTGTTCACTCTGACTCCCTGCTCAGCATGAATCAATATGATGCACTTCGCCTCATAAAGAGACTGTTTGGAGAGGCAGCCACATCACAGCCTAAATCAAGAGCTGTCAGCTCCGCTGAAGCTTTTGGGCCTCAGATGAATTTCGGAAGGAGACGAATGTAGAGAAGAGGTAGAGAAGGGGGGGAACAATAAAAAAAAAAATCACAATCGAGTCTATAAAAAGTATTCATATTCCTCACAAAGCATTCAGAGGTTTTAGAAGGATATTGTGTTGTGGCATGGCGCTCCCGCAAAGCATAGCAAAGGAGTAAATCCTCTGCTGATTAATGCTTATGGAGAATAAAATCCACATCTCACAGTTGCCCTGCGCCGAAAGTCATCCATCTCAATGGGACAATACGCATGCTTCATCTGCCTGACATCTTGTCAACTGCCGAGGATCAATTCCTACACCACAGATATTCTTTATGTCCTTCAAAGTATGAAAGCTTTCGGCCTGTCTCAGAACGTTAGCATAGGATACTGCTGCATCATGGGAAACCTGTTTTTCTCCTGTTTTTCATTTATGCAGAGGCCTCTCCAGAGCATTACATTAAAAAAGTACCCAGAGCAGCACATCCCATTAAACATTCATGAAATATTGAATTTATTAAAAAAAACAAATAGTACCCAATTGCATCTCATACTGTTGAACGATAAAAAAAGGACCAAGTCCAGAAGCTAAGAATATTCTACCAGGTGGGACCATTGTTTCATTGTTTCATTAGTCTGTGCCTGTAAGCTAAGTACGTTTTACATTAAACCTTTTTATATGGTCCATTTACAACTGATGTTTCCTTACAGGGCCCTTTTCAGTGAATACCATATTTTCCTCGCTTTTTAAAATGAGGCTGGTGCACGCATCTATCCATAAAGCATACCTCCCATTTCATATCATCCATGTAACAAAACAAAGCTTCAAAAAGTAGCCTGTTCTGGTTACATTCATTTGTGATGTCACAAAAACCAACACATTTGTATACATCCATCCAATCAGCCCAAAGCATTGTAATCCCATCCATTCATACTGAAGTTATAAGGAGTGGTTAAGCCTTTTCATTGCTTTTTGAATGAGCCACAAAAGAGGGTAGCCAATCAGAAAAAATGTGAATTACATATACATCTTAAAGATACAGTGACCAAAACAGCCTGTTTAATTACGAAGGGTAAAAAGTAGTGCTGGTAACGTTAACGCGTTATTATCGCGTTAACGCATTATTTACTTAACGCCGACAATTAATTTATCGCGCG
>JBBPCZ010000136.1:24589819-24610757 GCA_037974445.1 Brycinus macrolepidotus | reverse complement strand
GCCCTTCACTGGAAGTAAGGGGCCACCTGAATTCAATAATTAAGAGGTGTGTCCCAATACTTTTGTCCACATAGTGTATGCTGGCTTATGTCGTGTTACTGACTGTAGGCCAACTATTTCCATGCAATTTGTCAGCCACCTCTATTCATCAGAGAAAAGAGATCACCAGTGGATACTGGCTTACCAGATATTATGTGGTTGGTGGGCCACTCTCAGCACAGTGACAGTAGCAAAGTGGTTTATATGGTGCTGGTATGAGTGTGTCAAGAACAGAACCCTTACTTTTTACGCACTTCACTGTCAGCTGGGTCTGTCAACCAACAGCCTACAGTGATCTGTCGAAGGGCTAAAGGATGACAAACACAAACTGTGCATGGTAAATGATAAGCTAGTCACTAACTCAACCAGCTGTTTCTAATAAAGTAACCAGTAAGTGTAATATCAGAAAAATATGCTGTATTAAAATAACTGACATACTGGGAAGCCACATTCCAGTTACATGTTGCAGGTTGTCAGTAGAGTGGGCTGGAAACCAATGCTACCAACTCTCTGACCCCTTCTCCTATCAGAGTCTTGCATTCTCAGGATTTGTCCATGAGCTGCTCTTGCCACTGACTGCCATATCCTTGAAGCAAGAGAACAGCAATGTCCCAGCCAGGTGCTTTCTCAGAGAAACAGCAAGTGTACATCTAAGAATAGAACTGATGGCTTTGTTAAATGGCTATGAATAGAGCAGAAGAGGTTTGTTTGCTGCGACAGTAATCGGCTGTAATCGGGCATATTTGGCAGCTCTGATTTTGCATCTCTCTGGGTATGAGTGGTGCAGGTGGACTGGAAGGGTCCATTAGTTATTCTTGGAAAAGAGCTGCTAATATGCAGAGAGACTGAGATTTCTGAGATGGAAAAATTAGTAAAATTAGTGCAACCACTGTGAGTTCTCATAGTCAGTCCCCTTACTGTGCATCTCTTGTTGAAAAAAAAAAAAGCTGTCTGGCGCCAAAAACACTTTAGGAATGGGCAGCACCTGTGCCGCACTTCCCCGACTTCGCAGCAATGAGTGATGGTGTTTTTCACTGAAACAGTTCAGGAGGGAGCTCCTCTCCACCAGGAGTGCGAACATTACCATTCATCACCTCCGTACATCTCCCGGCCTTCAAGTAGCTCACAGGCCCACAGAAAATCTAGATCACAGAGCACGGAGGAAAAGCTCAGCGGCCGCACCAGGAGCCAAACGGCACTTACTTTCCTCCTGTGTCTTAGCTTGAGAGTTCCCTCCTGCCCCCCAGCCAGACAGACAGTGCACAGCCCCTGAGGAAGACCCAGCCAGGCTGGATTGATGGAGCCATTCAGGCAGAGAGTTTGATGCAAGTGTTGTGGTTACAGAAGAGCAGTTAGGGAGACAGTTTTGGAAGAAAGAGAATTTGAAGCAGAGCCTGAACTTGTTCCAAACGTTTTTTTTTTGTTTTTTTTGTAATTTCCGGTTGACTTAAACTTTGTATCTGTGCCATATGTAACACAAGTACTCTGAAGAAAGCCTCTGAAGACTTGCAAACGTGTGGGAGTTTAACAATGATACAGACTACCTAACCTATCACACGCAGTGTTGATGGGACATCTTTTTCTTTATAAATTCTGGTCGCAATGACAAGTGACTAGACCATAGCCAATTCTCAACAAAAAAAGGTTGGAAATTGGTTAAATTGACTATAAAACTGGTGTTAAAAGCTTTGTGGCTACCAGCATTCTGTTTTGAGTCAAAGGTGTCTAAACCTTATCAGGGCATAGTTATTTACATTTGCCATTTACATCAAATTTTCATCCTTTTCAAGTAAGTTTAAATTACACAGATGGCATGGCAAATGACATGACCTGCAAAAGCTGCACAACGAACACCACTTGGGAAAATGAAGATTGGCTCATTTGTGCAGTGCTATTTATCTGTGACAAGCTGAAGTCACAGTTTTTCAAATCAAAATTCTTGCCACCCTGTTCTCAGGTAAACCTTCAGAACTGTATGGCCTTGGACACCTCTCTATGTCTTTTAATATAAAAAGATTTTGAACGTGTTTATACAGTTCATTTGTATTAAAAGAATACAATTTGATACTAATTGAGTCTTACTTTTAGTTTTAGATTTGTGCATACATATTGTGGTAGAAAAATATTAGCTAATGTTTAGACTGAAGAGATGGTGGTTCACTAAAATCACTAAAATCACTAAAATGGTTAGCATTCTAGATGGTAACTAAACCTGATGGTCTAGATATTCTTAGCTAAAGTAAAAGAACATTAGTTTAAGTTAGCTATCATACATGTACATTCATCATCATCTGCACAGATGGCGATGACACGCATGGCTTGCTCGCTTGCTGAAAATACATCTCATGTGGTTGATAGGGCTGGCTCTTTGCCACTGGATTGTGATGAAAAATCTAAATCCAGCTTGAGCTATGGTGTGTCCTAGAGTCTACAACCGTGGTCATTCAGCCCTCCTCCTGGAGACCTACTTTCCTGCTGTGTTTAGCTCCATTCTGCATCTAACATACTGCCCCCTCCTTATTTAGCACTCCCCCAATCAGAGACTTTAGAAGAAGTTTATAAGCCAAGCAGGTGTCGCAGACTGTGGCTGGAACTAGACTTCTCAGGAAGGTGGATCTCCAGGTCCAGGGTTGATGACTACTGATCTACAGTTCTGTAGGCTATCTTTGTTGTACCAAAAGTCAAAATGAGGCCCGGGGAACCCTTGAGAAATAGAAATCCACTGGCAGCAATTTCACTGAGGGCAAGAGGACAGTTTGGGAGTACTGTTCCCTTCAGGAATCAGAAAAGGAGGGCTTGTGAGGAGGATGATTATGGGATCTTCACTTTGCTTGCTAAGCAGATTCATTTTTGGATTCAGAAATATTCTTCTTCTTCCCTCTCTCTCTCTCTCTGTCTCTCTCTCTCTGTCTCTCTCACCCTGTCTTTTACACTTCAGCCTTTAATAGCTGACGGCACAGATGAACTGAGCAGCCTGCATGGATGCAGGAACACAGATGAGCAGAGAAGAGTTCTGAGAATCCACCCACAGCTCCAGCAATGAGCTAATCCGCCTCCTCCCTTGATCCGTGAGTCAGTTTGACACTCTGCGACGAGCACTCGCTGTGGCCCCCGCTCACCTCACATGGACACACACACACACACACACGCTCAAGGTGAACGAACGAGACTCTTTCACGCTTCATTAAAACAGTAATAACAGAGTCGACAGCACGCAGGAGATGCTTGATTGCTCTGAGGATAGCCCATAAAAAAGGCACACTGATGACCACACTAAAGTGCACATAGTAGACACACACACACATATGCACGCATACACACTACATCACCACTGGGATGATAGAGAATATGATTGACCGTTTAGATAAATTGACCTATTCATACTCCGCCCACACACACATTGATTTGCACTTTCAAGGTTGTCTTTACAGATCGCTGGCAAAAATCCCACTCATCTTAATGAATTTAGAGTGGAGTTTAGATTACATAACACTGTTTTCCATGTTATGTTATGGCTGTGTCACTGTAGCTAATTGTATATAAGCAGGTTGGAAATGACAACAAATTTGCCATCATGCTAACGTTAGTTTGGTGAAAAACATCACCTGATCTGTCCTAACATAGTGTGTCCTGTCAGTGTCCTGTCAACCTTTTACACATGAACAAAATAAATGTATTAATAATAATAATAATAATAATAATAATAATAATAATAGTAATAATATTATTCATTTTAAAATGGGGGAATAACCGGTGGGGGTGGCAATGGTGGGCAACAGTGTTTGTAATCTTTTTAGCAGTAATCTGTCAGGACCATTCCAGACTATATATGGGCATGATGGCACAGTACATATAATTTTAAAAGAAGACAATAATTATCTCTTCTCTCAGTCAAGGGTCAAGTAGGAGGCCATCCAAAAGTGTCTTTGAGGATGAACTCATAGATGGCCTCTCATATGTTGATGATCATTGTACATTGGCCATTCACTGTAGAGCCAAAGACATTGACTATGAACTCCAGGAAGTAAGAAGTAAGCTGACTGTGAAAAAAAAACAAAGAGAAAACCAGAGTTTAGTGCTGTGAAAGACAGGCTTTACTCACCATGTTATGCTGTTGGCTGTTGTAGTAAATAGGCAGTTAAATGAGAGGTCAACAGTACACTAGCTGGTTACTGTCAGTACCTCAAAATAGTCTCTATAATCTCTAGAACACATCGGTGAGCAGAGTATTGATAGGTCAGTTCTTTAGTTTTATTTGTGTTATATCAAAGTTAGTATACAGGAATACCAGAGATAAAAATACATAAAATGACAGACGCTAAGAAAGGTTAATAACTTGCTTGTTTTTTCTTTGCTGTTCACTAAAGGATAGACCGAGGGTGTCTATGTGTGGGAATATGTGTCTATGTGTTCCAGCTGCACTGGCAAGGCATTCACCCAAGAAAGGGTAGGCCTGATTCTGTTCTACATTGGTATACATCCTGCTGTTCTCCAGAGAGATTTTGGCAGTGACAGAGTTTTTTTTTCTTTTCACCTATTCTTCGGCTCTTAGAACTGGAGCAACACACAGCGGTGTGTCCTACACGCTGAGTCCAGTGTTAAACATGTCAAAGACAGTCCTCATGTCCTAAACACACATGCATAAACACACATAGTGCGAGAGTGTGATGAGTCACAAAGCCACTTTCTTTTAACAGAACATCCAGTTCCTTGTAGCCTCATCACATCTGCTTCATCACTGCCTTCTATTCACCTCCTGTTCCACCACAGCGACACAGACTAATCCAAAGATCTGGTTGTACATTCTTAACAACAGTATGATGTGATTCACTATGGAACTTAATCCTGCAATACATTATTGATAATGTTTTATGCCCACTCATACAGTTGCTTGATGAAATTGACGAGTGTGTCTCGTAAGCCTGGGGCAGCTGCTTCACTTTCCAGTCAAAATCTGGTTCTGCGACTGTAGTGCCTCACGTAAATAAAAGGGTTATAAAAAAAAGAGAGGGGGAAGAGTTTGTTGTCGTTTGCTGCCATCCTTTCCTCATGCATGGCTGCTGGCACGTGACTGCGCTGATGGAAAGCCAGGAGCATCTTTTGTAGATGGTGGTATGAGAGAGAGAGAGAGAGAAGGAGAGAGAGAGAGGGAGAGAAAGAGAGAGAGAGAGAGAGAGAGAGAGAGAGTTAAAAATAAACTGGCTGCCAGAGGGCATGTGCTCTCTCTCTTGCCTGCAATATCAGAGGCATGACACTTTCTTTTTTTTTTAGCTTTACATGTTTATGGCTGCATATGATATTCGATGGAACAGTTTGAATAATAACAATAATATATATAAAGCTAGAGATTTTGACTGGAGTTAAATGGTTTTGAATGGTTTGAAGTTTTGTTGCGAGGTATATTCTTTTTACTGGCATTGTGATTCGGGATGTGAGGCTTCTCCTGGTTGTTTTGAAGCTGTGATTGGAGGTGTGAGGTTTTGGTTGGAGTTATCGGGTTTTTACTGGGATTTTGAGATTCTATGGAGTCATGGAGTTAGGAGGTTTTGATTGGGGTTCTAAGATTCTGAATGGAGTTATGAGGTTTTGATTGAGGTTCTAAAATTCTGGATGGGATTATGAGGTTTTGACCGGGGTTTTGAGTTTCTGACAGGAGCTACAGGGTTTTGATTGGAATTGTATGGTTTTGACTGGAGGTTTGAAATTTTGTTATGGGCTTTTGAGGCCCCATGGTGGCGCAGTGGGTAGTGCTGTTGCCGCACACCTCCAGGATTGGGGGTTTGAATCCGGGTCCCGGCCTTAAGTGTGTGGAGTTTGGATGTTCTCCTCGTGGTGGCGTAGGTTTCCTCCCGGGTCTCTGGTTTCTCCCACAGTCCAAAGACATGCATGTCAGGTGAACTGGGGATTCTAAATTGACCTTAGGTGTGAGTGAATGATGTGTGTGCTCTGCGGTGTGCTGGCGTCCCTCCCATTGACCCCGGGATATGGTCTGTGCACCGACCCTAGTGAGGATTAAGTGGTTACAGAAAATGAGTTATGGACTTTTGTCTCATTAAAACTGTAACCAAAACCTCAGAACGTCAAAACACCACTGACCTAGCATCACTAAGTAATGTAAATTGTACAGAAAGTTCTTTTGCGCTCTCTCTGTCTCTCTCCTACCCATCAGTATCATTCTCTCTACAGTATCAATTAGTAGGGCATCTTCATATATGCACTGGTTCTTAACAGAAATCCTGCATATCTGATTGTTTGAAATATTTGGCTTTATACACACTGAAGAGGGAGCAGCATTAATGCTTCTAAAGACTAGGAAGAAAGATTTAAGCTTTATGGTTTTGCTCTTGAGAATTTGATTTGGTGTTGGTACCCAGGATGAAACGAATACTTAACATCTTTCATCTACTTTTATCCATGCCCAAAGGAAAAGAATGTACCCATAACACCACAAATAACTGAAAAAAAACAAACTCTGAAAGGGATTGTCAAATATAAGCGACTCGAGCATCATCTGTATTGACATCCAAACAACAGTGAGTGAGCCATGCTCTTCTTATGAGTAACCGAGGCAGCCTCAGATGTGTGGATGATGGTCTAATAAGCTGTCCTCGGGTTTTCTGCTATGAACTTGTCCTGTGCAGCGAGGCTCTGGGCGAAACTGGGTCCGTGCTGTCAAACGCATTTGCTTGCCGGCGCCCGAAATGTCCTGAGTCATTTCAAAGTACTGAGCGTAATTAGAGGGGACTGTGAAAACAACGAGGACAACATGGAGGACTGTCACCATGGCAACTGCTCAAGGAAAAAAAGTGCAGTTGCAACAGCTGTTGAGAAGCTGTGTGATTAAGCATGGGGTTTATTTGTGTTCTGTCCCCTGTCTCAGGGGGAGGATGTCATTAGGAGCAGTACTAGGAAAGAGTCAATCACAGAATGGGGGAACCATGAAAGTGAGACAGAAAGGAATGTGGTCAGTGAGCTGCTAGAATAGCCCACCTCAAATGCCTTGACCCCTGAAAGTGACCTTCTTCTTGCATAATCTGAATGAATATTTCATCCAAAGACCATATAGCTAGCAGCATGCGGACTTCCCTCCTAATTATGTGGTTCAGACATTTCAGCCACACTTATCGCAAACAGTTGTATGAAATCAAGCACATTGCAATGCAATCTCTTTAGGCAAACACTGGAAGTAGAATGGATAGTACTGAAGAGCTCAGTGACTTGAACCGTGACGTATTATGCCACCTTTGCCACCTAGTTCAGTTTGTGAAATTTCTGCCCAACTAGATCTGCCCCAGTCAGCTGTGCTATTATTGTGAAATGGAAGCATCTAGGAACAGCAACAGCTCAGTCACGAAGTGGTAGACCATGCAAACTTACAGAACAGGGCCAAATGAGTGCTGAAGCCTGTAGTGCATAAAAATAACTCATCTTTTTTCTGAATCACTCACTGCAGAGTTCCAAACTGCCTCTGGATGCAACATCAGCACAAGAACTGTATCTTAGTGGATTCATGAAATGGATTTCCATGGCTGAGCAGAGAATCCTTAGATAGCTGCATACAGTGTTCTTTGGAGTGATGAATTATGCCTTATTTGGCAGTCTGAAGTATAGGTTTGACAGATACCAGAAGAATGCTACCTACTGGAAAGCATAGTGCTAACAGTGAAGTTTGGTGGAGGAGGGATAATCAACTGGGGCTGTTTTTTAGGGTTTAGGCTAAGCTACAGCATACAAAGATATTTTAGACAATTGTATGCGTCTGACTAGTGGCAGCAGTTTGGGACGGCCTTTTCCTGTTCTTGTTCTGTGTATGACTGTCCCTCTATGCACAAAGTGAGGTCTATAAAGACATGGTTCGACGAGTTTGGTTTGGAGGAGCTCCAGTGGCCTGCACAGAGCCCTGTCCTCCACCCAACTAAGCACCTCTGGGATGAATTAGAATTTTGATTGTGAGCCAGGCCTTCCCAGCCAACATCAGTGCCTGACCTCACAATTGCTCTTTTGACTGAATGGGTACAAACTGTCACAGACAGTTCAAACCTTGTGGAATGTTTTTTCTTTTTACAGGATAGTGGAGGATATTATAGCCACAAAGAAGTGGTGGGCAACTCCATATTAAAGTTCTTGGTTCTGAAATGGGTTGTCCAACAAGCTCATCAAGTGTTCACATATTCTGTGTATCAGATGTCTGCCATACATTGTGTAAGAAACATGGATGCCTTTCTGAGCCGTTCTGGACACATCCTCAGCACCACCATCTTAGACAGATCAACTTAGCTGGTTGACTGCAGTGACTTAAATCACATGAGATTTTCTCACACAAGAGAAGTGCTGGTGCAGCATACTGATGTAGGAATCAACAAGATCTTCAGGCTAAATCTCTGAAAAGATGCATTTTCACTTTGTGCTTTAGCTAGCTAACACAAATGATAATCAAAGACAGACAGTATGCTGCCTATCTTAATAACTGGCTGAAGAACTTAATTAGCATCAATTTTCAGTGATCTGTACTGATCTGCCATAACACTAAAATCACCTGCTTAACACCGTGTAAGTCCCACTCTTACTGCCAAATCAGCTCTGACCAGTCAAGCCATGGACTCCTCAAGACCTGTGAAGCTGTACTGTGGTATTTGTTGCCAAGACATTAGCAGCAGATCCTTTAAGCCTTTAAGGAGGGACATCTTTAAAACAATTCTGTGCCCTGAAGAGGGAGTTGTTCTTGTATTCCTGTCCTTCTGAAATTCCATAGTAACGTTTTAGCGTTTCGTTGTTAGCTGAAACAAAGTCTCTGAAGGTAACTATATACCAAATGTTCTCTGATCACATATTTGTGATTACACTCCCTAGGGAACAGCTAAAGCTCATCACCATTTTGTGATTACGTTCCTGAAAGGGTTAAGTCTTTTAAGTTGTGAGGATGGTACTTCATGCTCAGACTAGTTTGTCCCACAGATGCAGATTGAGATCTTGGAGAGTTTGGGAGCAAATTCCACATCTTTAATTCTTTGTCATGTTCCTCAAACAATTCCTTAACAATTTTTGCAGCGTGGCAGGGCATATTATGCTGCTTAAAGAGACCACTGCCATTAGAAAATATCGGTGCCATAAAGTTGTGTACCTGGTCTGCAACAATGACTCAAGGTTTCCCTGCAGAACATTGTCCAGAGCATCACATTGCCTCCAATTGCTTGCCTTCCTCCCCTAGTACATACTGGTGCCATCCGTTCCCGCTGTCCACATTATGTAAAAGAAATCATGATTCATCAGACCAAGTCACCCTTTTCATTACTGCATGGTCCACTTCTGATGCTTGCTTTCCCACTGTAGTCATTTTTGGCAGCTTGGGCACTCTGACTTGTCTGCACTGTGTTTGGACAAATTTCTATCATAGCCAGGGATACGTTTTGTGCTACAATTTGTGCTACAGTACCTCTTCTGTCAGATCAGAACAAACTGTCTAGCTATCACTCCCCACTTGACTCTTCACTTGCTGCCTAATGTGTCCCACCCCTTGAGAGGCACCACTGTAAAGAGTTAATCAATGTTATTCATTTTATCAGGTTATCAGATATTTATGAAATGCTATGTTATATTTGTCATTTAAAGATAGTTTCACATTGTCATACATTAAATATATGCAATTTGATTTTATATGCTTTTATTTACAACTTCACTATTGCTGGTATCCCTATTTTGTGAATTAATAAATGAATAAATGTGTACTTTTGATTTGTTATTATTTGGCTAATTTTATAGGTTTTTAAAAATGATATGATAGATGTATTAAATGTATAAATAGCAGTAAAGCTCTAGCTCAAAACTGGCAGGTCTTATCTTAATTAATGATAATATCTGTCCAAGCTTCATTTAGCCTATGCAGAAATTTTTGACCATTGCAACAAAGCAAACTGACTTTACCTAGCTACATCCAATTTTGTCAGTATAAACCTGCATATCTCGAGAATTACATTGGTTTACTCTCAGATCTTTTTGCTGTGGCTAGGTACAGCAATGACTGTTACATTTACCATCTTTATACGTTGCCATTACTGCATGCAGGTCAAAATAGCGAACTGAGAAAGGGCTGCTGCATGCAGCCAACTATTGCGGCTAGCTGTGACATTAAGGGCTGCTAGTGAAAAGCAGAGCACACCATCCCTCTCCCTCCATCTCTTCAGGCACAAAGCCATCAGCGTGCCTCATCTTCCGCGGCCGCCGAGCCATCAAAGAGCCACATGTTTATTCAGGCCTTTCTGTTTAACTGTGGCAGCGTATAATAAACCTTCCCCAAAACAAACTTCAGAGAGCGGCCCCGGGGCACAGCACAAAGTGAACTCCCTATCTTTTTTTTTCCTGTGGCTTTTTCATATGTACTGGATACACCGTTTGGTCAGAGACTGTCAGATGGACACGGGAGCTTTAGCAGGCCACCCCCGGGCCAGGCTCAGGGCCAGCCAGGCCGGCGTTTGATAAGGCCACATCAATCTGTGGTGCTCTAACGCATGACTCAGCTCCACGCAAGGACTCACAAGGCCAAAATCCGCCTTGCTTTGTCCCAATTGAAGGACCTCTGGCTGGCAGAGAGGTCCCGAGCTTTTCAAGATGTGCCCCATTTATTGGTGTGATTTTGAAACAGCGAAATATAGATGGTGGCGGACTGCAGATTTGTGGGCTGAGTCACGGTTTGGGCTTGCAAACAAGTGGTTAGAGAGAGAGAGAGAGAGCGAGAGAGAGAGAGAGAGAGAGAGAGAGAGCGAGAGCGAGAGCGAGAGCGAGAGAGAGAGAGAGCGAGAGCGAGAAAGAGATAAGAGCATCACAAGGCAACTCAAGGAAACCAAAACACAGCAGCTGCTTCAGGGTGCTGAAGCAGTTGCTTGGCTTCTTGAATTGCTTAGATAGAATCATGACATGCAAATATTTCACTTCTTAAATGTGGTTATTGTAATGTGGTACAGCCTAGAGTTGTTTTTTGCATTATAAATGTCACATGATAGTCACTATTAAAATAGATATGATGTATTTTTATTTGATACGTAACTGCTAACGTCACCACAGTAAATTTGTTTCCTGTCTGCCTAATTTGTCCTGCAAGAAACTTGATGTCATGTACTGACTCTTAACAAAGATCAGGCAACATAACAATCAAAGATTATTTCATGATCAGCATGATGTTTTTTACCCAGCAGGCAATTTTTTGCTCTCAGAACCTTGTGACAACATTGTGTCGACAACATTGGTGAATAATGGTTGTCAGTGTGTTGAATTTGAAAGACGGAACTATGTAACTTCTCGATATTGCCACATCAAATGTAAATGTTGCGTCTGAAAGCAAAATCTTAATAACATCTTAATGCTCTGACATAAAATGTTAATTTTGCCCAACCGTCAAACACCAGTACTATGTCAGTATAACATTGCCTGAACATTGCCCCAATATTAGATGTTAACATTATGACATTTGTTCTAAACTTATCTTCTTTTAGATTTCACACAAGCGTAAATGACTTCAATTTAGTTCATTGAAGTACTAATTTTACTTGTTATACAACATCACAATAATCAGTGTCACAGTTCAGTAAATTCTTGCCAAACATCTATAAAGCCTTAAGAATCCACAAGTTTCTTTGGTGTGTCAATGTCCAATTTCTTCAGGAGGACAATGTCCAATTTCTTCAGGAGGACAATGTCCAATTTCCAAAACAACTCTCAAACTAAACACACACTGAATGACCCAGCATACAAAAAAAAGTCCTATTAGTGCTTCATTTTGCATCCCATAACTGTCAATAGTGAATGATGTGATGGCAGTGAATTCTAATATGGGCTGTTATGTTTGTTACAGGCTAAACATTACTCCTCATTTTACTTTAAGAAGAAAAATTAAACATGTTATAGTATCAGGTACAGCAGAAAATATACTTTCTTATCATTACATGACAATAACCATAAACTGTGTTTTTTATCAGGTAATGAACAAAAACCATCACTTGGCAGTTAGCAAATGGACTTAGTTATCTAACGCTCATGAAGCTAGCCACAGGATTAATTCAAACTCAACAAAACATCTCCATTTAGCTTGTTGTATGGTCTTCCCCATGAGGTATTGTTTTCACGACCTACAAAAGTTATTTTACCTAAAGTTAAGCCTTTATATTTTGTCTTCTTCCCTTTGCTTCTCCCTCCTCTCCAGTTAGATCTGTTGTGAAGCAACAAAGACCATTTTACTTTTCATTTGTTTTTAATTTAATTATACTTCTTATGCCTTTAATTTCTTCACAATTTTCCTATTATTATTATTTATTGTCTTACACTGTTTAAACTATTAAGTCACTTGGGTTGCTATGTATAAAAAAGGGAGTTTGGTTCCAAAATGCATTAAAAATATATATTTTTTTCATTCTTGTTTTCCAGTTATAAAAGTTTTTGGGATGGAGCTTTACTCACACAAGAAATAAATGTTTTTTTTTTTATTGTTGGCCATGGTTATTACAATTTATGTCTAAACAATTTATGTGTTTTCCATCCATAATCCCTATATCCACTGGGGCTACAGCAGCTGAGATAATGTTGATGTACCAACACTGAAGACAAACTGAAAAGCCAATGTCAGAACAATGTTAAAGTAACACTGATATACCAGCAGAGAAATTAATAACACAGTGTCAGGACAATGTCTCTAATGTCAGTGTGGATACATGGTTTCATGGTTTTTTAACGTCAGACTTAAAAAGCAGAAATATCAGTTCTATATTGTACATTTTAAACTATGCTGTACTAAATCATGTGAACAGATCAGCTAAAATGCAATGAGGAACATACACTGTGTTCAGAATAAAGAGCTTAACCTGCAGGTCGCTTGGCCCTTCTCAGAGAATATTCAGATTGGCGAATAGCATTCACTCTACAGGGGACGATAACCCGGAGCTGGAGAAGCCTATCAACTAGCAGCCGAGCATGCTGGGATGGCAGGATGCAGGCGGAATTACTGATTACAGATGAAGAGATTGTTCAGATCAGAGAGAGAGAGAGAGACAGAGAGAGACAGAGAGAGACAGAGAGACAGAGAGAGAGAGGCAGGGGAAGAAAGAATGAAAGATAGAGGGGGATAAACAGAAAAAAGTGAGGTCAAGAGAAGAAAGAAAAAAGATAAACAGGGATAAAGAAGACAGACAGAGAGAGAGAAAGACAGAAAATAAGAACTCAAGGGAATGAGAGAAATAGTAGACAGAAAGAAAGAGAGAGAGAGAGAGAGAGAGAGAGAGAGAAACTGATGCCAGGGGAAGAAAGAAAGATAGAGGTTCAGATGAAAGAGAAAGAGGGGAGGGAGAGAGAGAGAAAGAGAGAGAGAGAGAGAGAAAGAGAGAGAGAGAGAGAGAGGGGAAAGGGAGAAAGTGTGGCCAGGAGAAGAAAGTTAGAAAGACAGAGAGGGAGGGATAAAGATAAAGAGAGAGAAAGTAAGGTCAGGGAAAGAAGGAGAGAAGATAGAGGGGGATAAAGTGAAAGAAAGAGAAAGAGAAAAATAGAGAGAACAAGGGAAAGGGAGAAAGTGAAGGAAATAAGGATGGAATGGGGTAAACAAGAGAGAGAGAACAAGAAATCAAGAGAATGGATGAGAAAGCCTAGAGAAGATAAGGAAGAAAGGAAAAGAAAAAGAAAAAAAGGAGAAAGAGGAGAAATCCTAGCATAGCAGTGACTCTCAGGCAAAATCACAATTAAGCTTGTCTTCTAGTTCCTCAAAAAGGATGAATCAGTGTCAGATTTGGGCAGTAAATCATGTCTAGTAGCTCCTGGGCCGGCCCATTTCTCATCTGTGTTCTGGTGAATGATCTCTCATTACCTTCTCCACCAAACCTGCTAACAAAGTGAAAGGCCCTGACACGTCAAAGAGTCTACTTAGAATTGTCAGGTATCTTCAGAAGAGCTCTTACAGAAAGTGTAGATGAAGCTTATGATGAAACCCTTTGTCTCCTCTGATGTGGAGGCATCTGCTGCAAATCACCTTTGCTTCCCTCGTGTTGCCACCATTCCGATGACAACCCCTCCGCGTGCCACTGATGCTTTTTGATATTGAAATCGAAATGAAATAAAACAATCTCTCATTCCTGAGCGCTCCCCAGTCGCCCATCATTATGCCAAGATGTGCAGGCGTGCTTTGTATTCCAATGCGGCCCAGTGCTATGTAATGGGGTTGCAGTTGAGTTTTGTTTTGTTTTTTTGCAATGCACCGAGAAATCTGCAAAAGAAATATGCAGCTGAGAGACAGAAAAAAACAGTTTGATCTTTGGGCTTTTGGGTTGTGTAGTGATATGTCTTCATTTCCAGTGGGCAGAGAGCCTATGTCCATTCATTAGTCAATACTGATAAAGCTTGAAATGACAATCATAGTAGCTGCCACACAATACATCAAGGTGGCTGTGGAAATGCACAGTGGGTGTTAAACCAATACCATTAATCAGTGATGCCATGAGACACATTAGCTGTGCTTTTTAACAATTTTAGAATGATTAGCAATGAACAAACAAGAAACGAGACAGACAAAGGGAGAGAGAGAGGGACAGAGAGAGAGAAAGAGAGATAGAGAGAGAGACAGACAAATATTGATGCCCAACTCACTGATACATGCTGGAAAAAGAGATCACTTATAACATTTGTATACTTTTACGTAATTCTACAATTAACTTTCTTAACACTGTTTTTGCAGCATAGTTTCTATATATGGGCAGTATAGACTGGGGAGTGGATGGCACATTTTTGCACATTGATGAATTCCCCCACTTTTTAAAATAATTTTTAAGTTTTTTTCTTTTCCCCTGTAAAGTTTTTAGAGATTCTGTCATGACGATGTGATGATGTTATGCCTTATGTGACAATATGTCGGTTCACCTCATGCGGCTTCAGATTGCCTGAAGCAGTTGTCATTACTGTAACACATATGGAGAGTGGTGCATTATGAAAATTTTTAAGCACATGTGCTTGTGGAGGTGATAAACTACAGAGCAGTACTAATGCTTGTACTGACAGCCCCCACAGCAGCACTTATTATTATGGTTCGACCAGTGAAGCGCAGCCTTGGCACACATATGTAGCATGCTATTCACAGTGCTGCTCTCTGTAGGGTGTCAGCTATTCTTCAGGATGCCCACTGTCATTGTTACCAGCCTCATAAAATCAGTAGGGTGTCAGTAATATGGCAGCTAAGTGAGAGCTGATGTGCCGTTTTTTTCTTTTGTTAATTGTTGTGCTTTTTTATTGCTTTTGTTCAATCTTTAGGGGTTTAAGCTCGTGGTTATGTAGTTATGTAGTTATGGTGACTTCATTTCAGATACATTATATACACACTATTTGGCGCAGAATCCTTAGGTATCTGAAAAAACAATACATAAACCCTTTGTACAAATAAACAACACATTGTGGTTTGATGTGTGGAAGTGTGTCAGTTTAACCAATACCAGTGTTCTCCTTGAGAAAGCCCAGTATCTACAGTTACCACCCAAAAACAGCTTCAGTTAATCAGTCCTTCATTAAATTAAATCAGGTGCTACTGATGGCATTAACAGATCCATACACTACCTGAAGTTCACTGAGAAGTCATGAACCCAGCCCGTGTTCTTACAACTGTAACCTTCTTATCAAAATATCAATAGCATGTATAAAGAACAAAAAATCTTGTTACAGTTTATTTGGACTTATTCTAATGTTGTATTTTGTGTTTACAGGCATAGTGCTATATATATACACATCATTACTGCTGGGACAAAGCCTCATTTTGTCTGTAGATCTCTTGTGGACCTCTGGGTAAGATGTTTACTGATGTCATTCCCAGAGTTTCCTATAAGTTTCTGAAACTTTACAAGAGGGATGGAATACCACTCTTCCAAAGGATATTTGCTCATTTGGTGTTTTGATGATGGTGGTAGAGAACGCTGTCTAATACATCAGTCCTGTATCTCCTATAGATGTTCAACTGTGTTGAGATCTGGTGTGCTGTGAAGGGCATAGCATGATTTACATGATTTTCATACTCATTAAACCATTCAGTGACACCTCATGCTTTCAACCTGGAAGAGAAATGTTCCATCACAGGATAAAGGTGATCGGTCAGAATAACTGTGGTGATTTTCAATGATTTTCCTTCCCTCTGAGTGGACAAGTGGACCCACATCATGCCAGCTAAACCACAAAATCAGATGGCAATTTGTCTTTGTAATGAGAAGTTTATGCACTGCTTCCCTACAATAATATCCCTTTCTGTGTAGTTGTGAATGGACTGATCTTGCCGATCAATCTGAGCATGTCCTGCTTTGATACTCTCAGTCAATTGACAAACAGCTGCTCTACTGTTTTTACATACAGGTCACACTAATGCATGAGCATCAAGATTACTAAATGCACGCTTTCCAACTCAATTTCCAACCCTGACTACTGGTGTCTTTGCCAGACCTCTAAATGCAGATGTCACTGTTCCTACTGAGACACTAGCATCCACGCCCCAGTGATGAACCCTCTTGTAAAGTCACTTAGATCTTTTCCTCTTGATCATCTAGATCTAAAATCTGCTCAGCCTTTTTATACATTTCGCAGAGCATGGTAAGATGTTAACTGTGTAACTGTATCATGTAGTACCTGTCTGAAAGCATCTATACCAGTTATGTAGTTAATTTTACACTGATCAGGCACAACATTAAAACCACTGACAAATGAAGTGGATAACACTGATTTTCTCACTACAGTAGGACATATTTGACAGCAAGTAAACAGCTAGTTCTTGAATTTGATGTGTTGAAAGAAGGAAAAATGGGCAAGTGTAAGGATCTGAGCAATTTTGACACGGTTAAACTGTGACAAGGGTCAAATGACTTCTGATCACAGCTGAAAGTGCCTATAATGGGCAAATGATCATCAGAACCATGGACCATGGAAAATGGCTAAAAGTGGCCTGGACTGATGTATCACATTTTCTTTTACATCATGTGGATGGTTGGGATCATGTGCAATAACTTGATGTTTTGCAGTTCCCATGCTCAGTTATGCAATTTCCTATTGGGTTTAAATCACTATCATTACATGCATCTTATTATTATGTGCAATCGTCTTAACACGTGAAATATGACAATTTATGTCAATATTACTTATCTTCTGATCTACTGATCTCTATTTCATGCGATAACATCGGTCAGTATAGAGAACAACTCCTAACCATTATTTATGTTATTAGTAAATCTCTTAACTGTAAGTTATTTATCTATAGTACTTATACCCCAGCATTTGTGTATATTGCATAGTATATTATGTATAGAGTATTTTCTGCAGAGTTTGTTTTATTTTATTTAGACTTTATATCTTATATTGTTTTTGTTTGTGTAACTGTGCAGGTGTAACAGAAAGAATTTCCTCCAGGATCAATACAGTTTTCTAATTCTGATTCTGATTGTGTGCATGGCTGACCTGGTGAAGAGATGGCACCAGGATGCACTGGCACCAGCATGACAGTGTGATGCTCTGGAAAACCTTGGGTCCTGGCCTCTTTCAGCAGGATAACGTGCCCTGCCGCACTGCAAAAATTGTTCAGGAATTGGTGTGAGGAACAGGACAAAGAACTCAAGATGTTCTCTTGGCTTCCAAATCCCCCAGATCAGATCGAGCATCTGCGAGATGTGCTGGACAAACTAGTCCGATCCATGGAGGCCCTACTTCGCAAATCACAGGACAGCCTTTTCCTCTTTGCTGTATAGTGCTTTAAAATAGTTTTGAGCTCTAAGCATACCGGGAAATGCTGGGGTTTACTGAGCAGAAAATGCAAAAAAAAGGAGATTGAAAAAATATATTTGGTAGAGGTGTTGACTGCATCACTAAGTATAGGTTCTATGTTTTTCTGGTCCCTGTCATACATTATTAATAGCGAGAAGGAAGTTAGAAAGCCAACTGCACAGTGTGTTTACATGAAGAGGGGCTAATAAAAAGCTTAGAGGCATGGCGAGGGTCTTCTCTTACAAATGGGCTGACATGGGTACATTATAAAAAATGGAAAAGGGCAGAGGTTGATTTAAAGGTTTGTAAGATTTGGACTGATGAACATATGCCCAGACAGACCCCATGGGGGCTAGAGCTTCTGCACTTTTGCTCTCAGACTGCATAAGTGCCCTCTTGGTCGTTGTGAATAATAATTGCTTTATATGGATTCTGATCCATTTTGTTGAGGTACAACTGACTGAGCTTTACTACGGGAACTGAGTCGGTTCAGCTTCATTGCTTATGCTTTTTCTCTTCGAGCCCCTGCCCCCCAAACCTCTGTACATGGGCCTGTGCATATGTTAATGCCTGACTCCAGCAGTGGATCTCTAGAAGATTTTAACTGAAACTGGCATATTTATACAGCACCCCGGGTTGGGGGATATACTTTTGTCCTTTACATATTTCACATCTATTATATTACAAATTTATGAACTATGAATACAACCATCTGGACACTGAACACATTTCAAAAAAGCAGCAAAACAGCAGCCAACATGTAGCCTATACGTCATCTTATCTGGTCTAGTGGGTTTGGCAAATAACATCTTTGTACAACTTGGTAGATTCTGATGCTCCAGTTTTATCTCTGAATCATATTCCCAAGTTTGTCTGCTGTAATGAGGCAAAAGTAGGCTATATTACTTGTCAAACTAAAACATTTTCGCAGGCTGCCCAAAGCTAGCCAGCAATTGCAATTTGCAATTCAACTCATTAATTAAACTGCACAGACCTTTTTCTAACCATGCTTTGAGATTAATTTAACTGCGGTTTAATGTTGTATATGACATAAAAGGATATATATATATTAGGGGTGTGACGAGACGCTCAGCTCAGCTCACAAGACGATACACGATATTGGGTTCACGAGAACAAGACGAGATTTTAACAAGATTTTTTAGATAACTTTAAAGATGAATAGATGACTGGAAAAAGCCTTTCATTTGACTGAAAGTCAAAAACACAAAACAATGCAGGTGCATTTTGAAATGATGTGACTGATCACTACAGTTTTACTTTTAATTATTAATTATTCAGCTTGAATTATCATATGCAGTAGCAACTGGACAGAACAATATGCACCCACTGTAAGTTTTAACTGTAAGTGTGTGACTCAAATGACTGGCTTCTCTTGTATGATTTCTCAATAGTTTCATCCAGCCTAATAACTGTGCATGAACTCCTAACTTACTGAAGCTGTGTGTTAAATATAATTAACAAAAATAAATAAAACTTTTCTTAGTCTATTTTAAGTGAAAATAAGTGCAAACCATAAATCAAAATAGTACACTGTCAGTGCTGAAAGTACAGAGTGACCAGATTTTTCTTCAAGCATGATACAGAGCTCTGGACCTGAGATGGTTACAACTATACAGCTTAGCCTAAGATATGGTCATATTTCTGGGGAAAAAAAGCATATCTACATTTTCTGGCATGTCTCCTGCAGTTGAAAAGACACGCTCACTTGGGACAAAGATCGCAGGGATGGACAGGTATGCTTTGGGAAGTGGAGACAGCAAAGGATATGGATCTGTGGTGGTTCTGTAGGTGTCTTTGCATACTGCTCGTGTTAGGCTCGTGTTACACACGATGAATGGCACTATTTTCTGACGGTGCTGGCAAATCTTTTTTGACCTGTCTGTCACTCTTTGGCTACCTGCTAGATAATTAACAGTGAAAATATTGTCACACAAATGACTTTAAAGTGCTGGGAGCATCTTCTGGGAGAAGATCCTCCTGCCCCCTGCCCTGTGTCCCTCACATCAAAAATCCTTCCGAAACCCTGGTGTGTGTATATATATATATATATACACACATCCACGTTAAGCTGTATATATATATACATTTTTTAAAATGTATACTTTTAAAAATAATTCGTTTGCGGCTAAATTTGTCTGAATTGTAAAAGACAAGACTGTTTGGGAGCCGAAAGAGTCGGCTCTTCTTAGTCAGCCTAGTCAAATGAGTCGGTTCACTAAAAAGAGCCAGAATTTCCATCGCTATTCGCCATGCGGTTGTGGGCTGCACTGATTTAAAGTCGCAGCGCCACCTTGTGGTCACCCTTTGTAAAAGCAGGAGCGGCAGGGTTTGGTTAAAGGAAGCCGAAAGTGTTTCTCTGTCAAGAACTCGGGAGCAAGGTGAGTTTATTGGGAAGCGTTAGTTTTAAGGCTTACAAAGGCTTTAGCCACGACAAAAGGTGTTATGTTCATTATTTGTTAAAAAAAAAAAATAATGTCATTGCAGTTAGTGTGAAAATCTCTTGGTCGTTTTTCGGGACATAAACAAAATGGAGCGGAGGAGCAACTCCGCACTAGGCTAAGGAAGTGGAGAACCAAAAACTGAAACTTGTGGGTTTTTTGAGGGGTAAAAATGTGCATTAGGAAAAATATTTAGTTTTCTTTGTATACATGTTAGAAAGACTGCTGAAAACACGGCATTTAAAGTCATTTAGGATAAAAAGTGTTTTACTTCCTGATGGGAACTGGTACGTTTAGAGATCATTTTTCCTGTAGAACCTGGTTAGATTCCTTAGAAAACCATCAAATGCCTTCCAGAATCACCTATTACACTATAAGGGTCCTTCCCACGGTGGTCTCAACTCATTAGGAAAACACAAATGCCATTTTTAACCATAAGACATCATTTAAAAAGGGTTACCTCACAGAAAACAGGCCTGGTTCTAGATTTCCCCAGCTGAGGGGTCAGTTTTCGTTTTGGAGTGGGCAGATTCTTTTCACTCATGCATCATTTTCTTTTTCTGTATATAAAATGCATAGTATAGCCTGTATAGCCTCGTTGGACAAAAGTGCCGGACCTCATAAATGCTCTACAGAATGAATGGGCACAAATTCCCACAGAAACACTCCAAAATCTTGTGGAAAGCCTT
>JBBPCZ010000136.1:24542671-24574864 GCA_037974445.1 Brycinus macrolepidotus | reverse complement strand
TTTATTTCAGTAAAGGCAGAATTTTCAGAATCGGTTGTGGCGTCCATCCTTTACACACAACGCAGAGTAAATAAAGAGAGAGAGAGAGAGACTACCTCGGTTACATGTTGTATGTTGCACCTAGGGTCCAGGAGGATGATATTTCGTCTCACTGTGTACTTAATGTAAATGGCTGGGATAACAATAAAGCTGTACTTGACTTGACTTGACTTGACTTACAAGTAATACAAGGCAAATTTAGAATACGGTGGCTGTTTCAGTGGTGTTTGTGTTATGAAGTATTCTAAAGTGCAGCATTGTATCCTTCAGCCTTGTTGGTTAGATATAATCTGTGATTTTGTATTTTTTTTGTGTTTTCGTTCATCAACGTTTTCTTACTACAACACCCCGCATGCCTTGCACAAATACATAATACAACAGTCAGTTCGCTTCCAGTTCCTTTATGGTCATAAATAAATGCACTGATGAAGAGGTTTGTACATTTTCCAAATGTCCTTCTAGATTCAACATGCATCTTTGGAAGAAAGTCTTAGGAGGAATTTTTCACTCTCAAGACTACTGTGGCAGGCTATAGGCAGCAGGTAGACATGTATAAAACAAGATGCAGCAATGGTTACATTTTTTATTTTGACCATAGTGCCATTTTAAGTGGAACAGAACAACATCAAGCTACACTGTGAAGACATTCGAGAAGGATTTGATAGATGATAGCACAGTTTTGGTAAGCTACTTGATAGAAAGGCTGTATTCCATAGTAATATTCCAAACTGTTTTCTTGAGGATACATGGTGAAAATTTGTGGTGGGTGAAAAGCCTTGGGTGACAGAGAGTGTTATTTCAGCAGCCTAGCACAATCGTGCACAATCGGTTTGAACACCCACTCCACACCCACCGCTCATGCTTACAGACTTGGCTCTCATGCACTCAGTTACCTGCTACGTGCCACTGATTACTGCAGATCTTTGTATTTATACTGAGCAGGGAACATCTTATTCTTGCCCATTACCCTTCTTAACCCTGTAAACCACGAGGGGCTTATATAACATATGAACGCAGACACTTTAGGTGTCTTTTTTGCGTGTTCCTGCATTCTAAAATGTGCCATGATGCAATTCATAATGCAATGCAAGTGCATTCTCACCATCACATCAAGAGGATGAAATATGGTATTGAATGACAGAATTTTTTAAAACTCTCAATATTATTAAACTAAACTGGTTGGAACTACAAAGGTACAGAAATGGTAGAGAATATCGAATCCTAGTAACTGCTGAATATTTGTAACTGAATAATAAGTCTTAAGATCAATAACTGGATAATAAACATGGGGTTCAAGGGGTTCACACTTACACATTTGTAACATATTACCTTTCATTTTGTAGCTGTCTAAAGACAAACACTACAAACAAGTGACACATCCATACTCCCCCCTCAAATGCATAGCAGCAGTTTTACAGAACACGAACATGGATCCCATTCTATCTGAGGGACCTTCTAGGCCCAATGATTTCTGTGAAATAAAAAAATACATATGAATATACAAGTTTTTTTTAATATAATCACCATGTTGTTTTTGTTGTTTTTGAACTCTGCAAGTATTATAATAGTAATACTGTTATTTTATTGTTACGTTTTAGTTGGAAAGTATCAGGATTTTTTCCTGGATTATCTAGGTAGATACAGGGCAGGTCATGCTTTCATTGGTTAGGACTTCAGGAGCTGGACAGAAGACCTAATGTGTCAGATTAATCATTAACATAATTAGGAAGTGACAGTGGAATCAACCAATCATAGTCCGATTACCAATAAGATCAATTTAGTGGAAAAAATTCCTGAGGTTGTGAAGCACCGTAAAACTTGTCCAACACCACAAAATTTGTTATGACTGGTCTGTGGATGGAGCATGCATAGGTCAACTGTCCAAGGACAGATCAATCCTTTCTCTGGTGTTTGTAAGTCCTCAAGAGCTGGTGTGCTATCAAGCAGTTCATAAAATGGCTCTATATAAGGAGCTATAGTGGACAGAGAGAGGACCCTTGCACAACGTCTCTGTGGCACTAGACTCCTCACATTAGCCCTGTAGCAGTGGACAGAAGAATGCCAATCTCTCTCTCTCCCTTTCTATCCCCACTGCACTCCTCTGTCTTTTTCTCCAGGTCCATCTCCTTCGCATGACCGAGTCCTTCACTTGCAATTAATGCAGTGCCTGCTATTGGCTGTGTCTTTTGCAGTATGACATAAGGAACAAAAAAAAAACCCGCTTGTGCTGTATAGTTCGCACTGAGTCTTCTTCCACCTATTCTCTTATCAAATAGCAGAGGTCGATGTATAAAGCTTTTAATAATAGTTTCATTTCTCCTAGCCACTGCAATGAATACCAAAGCTGAAATATGTTTCCTTCTGTGATCTCTTCATTAAAACCTGGCTGTTTAGATACACTAGTCATGTTGGGATTTTCTTTTTTCTTTCTAAAAGCATGACATTTGTTGACTCTTTTAAAGGTTAGGCCATTGATGATGATGTTTGGACCAAAATAATGTCTTATTATTTATAATTATACTTATATTATATAGCCTTACTGACTAAAACCCAATGCACACTGTGATATAACTGCAGACTTTTAAATCTTATTCTTCAAAAGCCTGTGGCAATAACACTGATCAGCCAAAACATTAAACCCACCTGCCTAATGTGGTGTAAGTCTCGCATGTGCTGGCAAAAAAAAGTGTGCTGGGGTATCTGGCACCAAGACAGCAACAGATGCTTTAAGTTCTGTAAATTTGAAGTGGGACCAGTCTTTGCAGTGTTACAGGGCGCATTATCCTGCTGAAAGAGGTGGGTGTCATTAGGGAAAACTGTTGTCATGAAAGGGTGTACTTGGTCTGCAGCAATGTTTTGGTAGATGGTACGTGTAAAAGTAACATCCACATGAATGACAGGACCCAAGGTTTCCCAGCAGAACGTTCCAAGCAGAGCATCACACTGTCTCCACCAGCTTTCTTTCTTCCCACAGTACAGCCTTTTGTCATCTCTTCCCCAGATAAGTGACACACACACACCCGCCCATCCACATGATGTACACATCTATTCCTCCATGACCCAATTTTGCTGCTAACATTGCTGCATACAGTAACTCTTCTGTGGGCTAGTTTTCGCTCCCCACACGCATCAGTGAGTCTTGGGTGCCCATGACCCTGCACCCCACTAGACCTGCCCTGACCCAGTCGTCTTGCCATCACAATTTGCCCCTTGTCAAAGTTGGTTAGATCCTTATGCTTGCCTACTTTTCCTGCTTCCAACACATCAACTTCAAGAACCGACTGTTCACTTCCTGCCTAATCTATCCCACCCCTTGATAGATGCCATAGTAACATGTACACAATTGTACACAATCCGTGAAACTGACCACATTTTGCTGGAGTTGTCCATCAGCACCACCCATTCGTGTTGTCAAGTTGTCATTCCATGCCGTTCTTTTTAGACATGCTCATACACATACTCATACACAGTCACATTCTGTGGACACTTTTTTGTAGGCTGGGTCAGAAAAGCACTAAATTGGCTGTAGGTGAGCCTGTCATGGTAAGAAGTCTAAGACTAGGCCGTTTTTGTTACTGTACCTTTAAGAATGTATATATGCAAATGACCTATTTTCTGATTGGCTACACTTTATTAAACCTTAATGTAATAGGAAACACATTTACAAAAGCTTTCTCTTACACTATTCAAACCAGGTATTTGTTGAAACAACTAAAATTGGAGAACTAAAACTGGAGACTATTATGCTGTGACTTAAACACTGGTAATAGAGATTGAGTTCATAATGTTTTCTTTTGTATGATGGTTTTCCTTTCTGCTGAGGGCCATTTTTATTGTTTTCCTGCAGCATATGAAGTCATCCTGGGAATAAACTTTCACATTTGTGAGCACGACTCCAACTGTACTTTGTATTTTATGGGCTCTGCCAATTTTAGCGGCCCCCCTTTTATAGTCGCATATTTGAAAGAAAGGCAACTCTGCACTTCTGCCTCTGTCACTGAACTTGATTCAGCACCCTGGGATCTGATGTTTCTCTTTTTTCCTCACTCAATATACACTTCCTTCTGCTCTCTTTTACTTAGTTCTTCATTTTCTTTGATTGGAAAGGTTTTGAATACCTTGCTGATACCAATACCCAAGAAGAGTAATGTCAGTAGAAGACACAGGTGCTGCTCATCTGAAACCCCACAAAGATTTGCATTTGCATAGACTCTTACCTTATCATTTGGATCCATTCAGCTCCTGCATTTTTAAATTTCTTTGTGGAAACTCAGTTTGCCTCCAATGATTCTATTGAACCAGCACTTTCTTTTTGATGACATCTAGGTTCAATTCCAGATGCTAAAATACAGTCATTATTTCCACCGAGCCCAACATAAGCAACAGTGTCCCATCTCCCCATGTCACCGTGGACTGCAATTGTTTTTTATTGGATAGCATTTGTTTCTGTTTAGTACTATGTGTGTTCGCTTAGTCCTCGTGTAAATGCAGCATATTATTGATATTGATTTCATGTGGTTTTATATTTGTGTCGTAAAAGGATAGATTTTGGAATAGTCATATTGTTTTTTTCTTGCGTAAGGCAAAAATTACCCTTGCTGCTTCCATGTCTCAGGAGATTACCATAAACGTCTTCATTGTGTTCTTATCATGAAAGACAGTAAAATGATTCTCTAGCCACCCACTCATTAAAGCCATTGTTCATGTGCTTGCTCGTGTTCATGCCCTATCCTCAAATGCCTGATATTACAAAAGATTACTTTTTCACTTTACACATATGAATTATTTGAAAATTGATCATGTTTAAGCAGTGACATTTCCAAAATGCAATTACAATTTAAATGGCTACTGAGATAGTGAACAGACATAAGCAGTGGAAGCACTGCTCATGAGACTGAGCAATGCATTTCTGTTCTTACAGAATTCATTGAATGGGCAAAATGGAAAGCAATTGAAAAAAAAAAGCAATTTGCTTGACCACTAATGCCCAGACATCTAGAAGCCATAATTAGAGCACAGATGTGTACTAGACCTGAATGAGAACTAGACTCTATTTTACCAGGAACTCCTCCATAATGTGTATAATTACATAGCGCTTCGGTGCTGAACCCTGTCAATGAAATGAAACAACATTCTCCTCAATCTGAAGGACATCGCTAATGATGCAGGTTAAGGCCTCACTCTGAAACAGTGCTGTTTACATGCACAGTGTCTTTGTCCCAAACTAGGTCATGAGGCAAAAATTAGCCTCAGCAGTGAGTGAACAGTTCCCATGAACATTTCGCTTCATTTAGCATGCAGACCTATAACACTGCATAAACAATGCCTCTAATTCCACTTTTATGTAAGCTAGGCCCCACTGCAGTGTGTTTTTCTGCTAGCTACCTTGTTTTGTGTGTGTCACAAATGAGTCAGCAGCAACAGAGACAAGCAAGCTTGCCTGCATCTGTTTTATGGCCTTCAGATGTTTAGCTGGCTTCTCTGTGGACCCTTGTTCTGGTGCTTCTCTGGTAGCAGGAGACATTTGTAGAAATGCCCTCGGTTGGTGAAAAAGCCTTCCCAAGAGTACTGGTGGGGCTGCGATTACAAATGGTCCCATGTGACCATCTGAACCTAGCAGAGAGAATTTTTTCCTTCAAAAGCCTGGCTGTAGGAGCTGCTGGTGAATGCAGCACATACACATATGCTACAGATGTGGAAAGAGCACACGTCATTGCATAAAGTTCCACTATGTATGTCTGTGTTGCTATTATAAATGAAACGATTAGTATTACTGAGTCAATAGAGGAAAAAAGATACTAAACTGAAAAGACAGTTGTCAGTGTTCCAAACTTACAGACTGACACCGCATAAGAAGGTTTGGTTGGAGGGGCTAAATATAGAAGAAGGAGGGGTGTTTCTCACAGTGCTGATATGAGAGTGTAGTGACAGTGTAGTGGATAACAACATTGATTAGTATACAGAAGACTGAAAGTTTGATTCTCCATCCAGGCAGGAATCTGTGTTATTACTTAAGAGTCCTTGGGCTAGACACTACTTGGAACTATTAAAATATCTGATAAAATGTTACTGCTTAAGAGTGTCATTTGCTTGCATTGCGTGGGTAAGAGATTCACAATGACAGCTGACACTCATGTCGGTGTGTTAGGGCCTTAAAATCAGTCACTGAACATGGAAGATACTTCAAAACAGAAACCCCGGTAGCCCAGATTGATCCATTCAAAGTTGCGTAGCAAAGCTAATGTTATTCAACAAGTTGCTTGTAATAGCGTATTTCTATCAGACAGCTCTCCATATCCATAATTTTCTGTAGTGCTGGTTTAAACACTACATGTAGGCCTGAAAAATGGGCCAGGAAACTCAAACTGTGTACATATGTGTTTGAGTCATGCTGACCTTATGTACTATGCATGAGTGAGACCAGCAAGAACTGTGCCCATTCTGTCCTGAGGGGAGAATATTTTACAGCTCTTGCAGAACTGCATACAACGGCATTTCGAAACACAGCCATTCAGAGCTTTTAGAGAACATGAAGTGATGTAATCCTGCCTGATTATTGCCATCCAGTGTGGTTCTGTCTTCAGTTGGCTGAAATAGTCCAACAAAATATTACTAGGTCTAACAGTGTGGTTAGATAATATGTTCACTGCTGAAAAACTGACTGGCTGAGCAAACTACCGTCATTTTAGAGTCAACATATCAGCTTTGCTTTGGATTTGTGGTTTTCTGTGTAGGTCATTTACAGCTCTGAGAACCAAAAAAAAGTCCTTCTGTTACATCCAGAAAACTGAATTCAAACCGTTGACTTCTGCTGTATTTTGAGAGCCGATTCCTTCCAGTGGGACTGATACCTGAAAATTAGAGGAATAGACCAAAAAAATAAAAGCACCAAAAGATTAATGCATAATGAATGTAAGAATATTACTTTTTTATGTTTGTTCCAACACTTTGAAGAACTATAACTGTCCCACTGTTTGTGAACTTTTTTATTTTAAGCTTGGAAAATGGTGTCGGGACGTAGTTACCATTAATAAATGAATACGTTTCCACAGAGCAACCTGAGTAATAGCCTAAAAGATAAATGGATCAATTCTTCCCCTCATTTTCTCTCCCTTTTTGTCTTACCGTATTTGATATATAAGTGATAAGATAATGAGGCAAGGAGGAGTGAGAATTATAGTAATAGTTCCCTAATTAGCTCATGTGCTCTGAATGCTAATATCATACCGGCTGAGCAAGAACCCTTCATCATTGAAGCGACTGTGTAAAAGCACCGTGTGGCCACTCCAAAACAGAAGGGAGCTCATCTCCATCCCCTCCTAAAGCTTCACTCGCCGCTAAGAGGCAAACATCCTGGCATTTGGCATGAAGACAAAAGCAAGCTCAAGAAAGCTCTTTCTACCCGTTGAATGTTACACAGCAGTTAACTGGATGGCATCGTAAAATTGCCATTTCATTTTATATGGTCAAAATAAAGCATAATAAACAGCATCAGGCTTATTATGTTGCAGTGTTACTGTTCAGCACATAGCCTTTAGGCATCCTGAATATGGACATCAGGGTATCTTTTAAATCACCAATGAACAGAAAGACTTTTGTCATTGCATTTTATGTGAACAGTAAAAGGTCTTAGCACAAGCAGTACCTTGTACTACAGTGTCATCTAAAGTAATAGACCCTCTTAGCTTATGGCAAACCTCAGTAAAGCACAAAACACTGGACCCAGTATGGTCTTGTACCTTCCCCTTCCATTAAGGACCCACATAATAGAAAAACAAATGTTTCTCACTTTTAAAAAATTGAGACTGGTGTAATGTGTTAACATTGTTACAGTTTCAAAACATATTACACAGTCCGTATGTGAAAATTTAGCAGCAACTGTTTATGTGATTCATTTACATATATCCGCCTTTTAAGCCTGCAGCAGTTTAGCTCTGCCCATTCATGATGAAGTAACATTATGAGTTCAGTTTCAGGTCAGATATCTTTCACAATCAGAAGTACGTCATGACAACCAAACAGAACAGAGGTACATTTACATATATCAGTCTTAACATCACAATAATGGGAACATGCTTAAATATAGTTGAGAAATGGTTATGAATTAAAAGTGGTACCTAAATAGCACAAATATCAAGGAAAACATTGCTAAAATTCAAGAAATATGTAGGATATGAGACCTTTAAAAGCATCATTTTAAGACATGAGAGTTCAAGAGGAGCAGTTCTCCTCAATGTTTAGTAAACTGTGCATTAAACAGATATATTAGAGCCCTCTGTGGTTACATAAACCACACCTCTGTCGACTGCTGGGGCTTGTCTGCACAATCAAATTCACTGAGACACAGGCCTATTGATTATGCCCTTGTACCAGCACAAACCTATTCCCTTCATACAATCAAACCACGCTCAGCATGTGGCGCTCAGAAAGAGGTAAGTGATCACTGATGTGACAAGGAGACAGTGTATGTGTGTGTGTGTGGGAGGGATAAAGTAATACTGTGGGCACACCAAAAACCACATGGGGTGAAAGTAACTATTGGCTGGCTCCTTGAGCCCCTGGGTCAATAAGAAAATCAATTTCATCTCTGGAGAGTTTGAATAAAAATAGGGCATTTTCTTATCAGTCGTTTACCAAGCTGAGGGTGTCAGGGTCACCCAGGCGGCAAAACCTCTATGACGGCTCCTGTGTGACATTTATATATCCATTAGTGCTTGGTCTTCCTCTTCCCCCTGGTGTCCGGCTGCAGCCAGGGACACACCGAGCTTATCGGCAGCCCGGGAGCTGTCGTCAGAAGGAGTCTATTTTCAGCTTTATCTTGAGACGAGGCCTAGCGAAAACATGGGCCTGGAGCACTCGCTCCCACAGATAAGCAAGACACAGACACAGTAACCTATGTGTACGGACAGGGTGGGACTGATAGCTTCTCCTTCCATCCGATTTGTTCTTGGTGGCCAATCCTGCTCTGGTCAGTGTACGTCCATATGCTCGGGCAAGTCCTGGTGACGGAAGAGCTGTGCCAGTGGGTTAGTTGCATTGGGGCCTGTTGTGTGGAGGCTTCACTGGACCCTTTATATTGCTACTTACACAATTTTACACCCATGACTCATAGTTAGCTGGGATTACTTAATAACATACTTCAACCATTAGCCTGCATTAGAAGCACCAACTTGGTTGAGGCACAGTAACAGCATGTAAATAAACAAATTACATTATCTTTTTTGAACAGTTTTAATCTTTTTAATTAATTGCTTCATCACTGGGGCCTGTAAGATCCAAGTTACGCCACTGGCCTTGCATCCATGCAAATATACAATAACCAAACATATGAGGAACAGAAAGAATAGATTTGCTAAGGCTGCATGCTTCTGAGAATTATGCACAAGCACAAAAACCCTGAGGGCCGGCGGGCGCTTTTGCCTGAGTAACAGCAGTAAAGTTAAATAAGGTCACCTCACCTGACTACAACAGACATACAGATACAAGCATATATTTGTGCCCACACATACCAACCCACTAAGGCTTATTTGTATAAAAAATTAAGCACAGACAATGTAAACAGCAGCCCCATCAGATATGGTAGCAGAAGCTTTATGGCTGCCTCATTCTCACTCTACTGGCAGACAGCTCCACATTATGAGGTGAATTAACATAGTAAGATGCATCACAGCAGCATCCGTAAAAAGAATCTCTGGGCACAGGAGAAATTTGCTTCACACTTAATTTGAAGGCTACCTACACAGGGTCATGCTTATGATAGCATAGTCTGTGATATATATTCCCAAGATTATATTTTGATGTATGTAGTTTTATGATGCAAATGACTGAAATTTTCCAGTTTGTTTTGTCTTGAGAAATGCATGATGCATTCATTTCAGTCACTTCAGCCTTTTCATGTTATCCTCCTGTGTGATTATGTATCGTACAGCAGTCTAAAGCTGCATCACATTTCGGCCTCTGCCTCTCTTGTGTTTCTGTCCATGCACTTACAGCAGATCTTGGCGTAGCAAAGCTTCAGCCTAACCTGACATTTCTCTCTGTACGGCCCGTAAACACAGATGCCTCAACTAACGAGAGGCAGGGTATTCTGCCTCTGCGAGGGGGGCCGATGATGGGAGTGGATGTCTCAATTACCCAGGATAATTGTTTGCTATCTTCACGGCAGATTTTTAAAATGTCAGAGGAGCTTTGATTGGAGAAGAAAGAGCAAGAACATACATCCCGACAGCCTGTGGGAGATACTGTATCTCAGATGCAATATGTGCTTCTGCACATTATTACAATGTCCTGTAGAGACAGAGAACATGCTGTGCCATGACAGTAATGTCAAGCCTCTAGGGCTCAGGCCTTAAGGTAAAGGTAGGTCTGCGCAGTTAAAAAAGTTACTGTCTTCTAAAAATATCATAAATCTTATTTATTTGTATTTATTTGCTTGCTTGTTTGTTTGTTTAAAAACAGCAGCTCCCTGCTACATTATATGAACATTTCATGGTGAAAAGACCAGAAAAACCGGTACAAATATACTTTAAAATCTTGTTAGATTAGTTACATTAAGAATTCTTCTTCTATAAAGTTAGTGCTTCAGAGACAGAAGGTTTTGTTGACTATATTTATACATTCGTATGTGAGTGACAGATTTTGTTTATTTCTAAATGAAAATAAGGAACAATAATGATAAGGGAACAAATGTAAATATGACATTTTACTGCACTGTGCAGCAGTACGGCAGTGACACCAACATGGTAGTGACAGGTTAACATATGCTGTGCCAGCACAAGCGTATTAGGCATTCTGTAGACTTGAAGACTAGGTGTGTAAGAATGCAAAACATCAAAATAACGTGATATCGCAATGCAAAAATGTAACAATGTGCATCATGGACGTGTGACAGTGCATCGTGGAGAATCAGCATTCTATGAATTATGATTTTGGCTGTAACTGCATTAAACCAGTCAATAACCCAGTCCAGTTCATTCATGTCATACATCACCCCCCGCCTTCCAGCTTTCGTTTTATTAGTAAATTGTGCCACAACAAAATACAGTCATCATTTTGAGTTGACTATATCATTATATCCCAACTAAAGAGAACCATAGTTATGATATGTGAACGAATCAGTCATTCCTAAACTGAGAATAAGCAGTGGTCACATGACAAGCGAAAGAAAGACTTGTTTGTGCATGCACACCCCACGGAAAAATGAATGAATCAGTCACTCAAGTCATGCAAAAGATTAGTTCAAAATGAATGAATTGTTCATGAACGACACATCTGTCAACCAAGACTACACTGTCTTCCATACATCATCCATACAGAGAACAGCATCAGTTTTGCATGGTCTGGTGGAGTTCAAGCCCAAGCGCTTCATATAGAATGCAAAGAGAAGGGCTATTCAGTTAATTCTATTCTCGTGCCCTCCCACTTCTTAGTGTGTGTCGCCACTGATTATGCAAGCCACCTCCGCTGCATGAGACACAGTTTATTTAGGTATAGAACCTTGGGCACAGCACTCACTCTAGAGAATCATTCCAGGCCCTTCTAAAGTCTCAACAGTGGCAGTGTTTGCAAAAGCAATGTGCTCAGCAATGTCGAGATTTCCCACATACAAGGTTGCTGAAGTATTTGCTTATTGTAGAGCATGTTCTCACATGCTCATGTGCTATCTACATGGTACGCTTATGGCTTTTACATCCTTGTCAATATGCTTGACCCATTTTTGCATACCCTTATGCCTTATGCACAGCTCTGCATTTATTTAGAGTGGGTCTCTTCTGTTCTTGTGTTTTAAAAGCTTAAATATAGCACCGCATTTGGAACACTTAAGCAGGAGCAGAAGCTGCAGTGGATGGAGCTTAGGTTAGAATGACTAAGGACATTGAGGACATAGTGCCATAAAGGGGCATCACTGGACCCATTTTACTCAGGCACATGCTCTAGACACTGCATTTCCTATAATGGTCCAGCATATTTCCTTTTGAATGCTTTCAATTTCCATAGTCAGGCTGTATGGCAACTGTTCTAAATAAAGAGCAAGCAGTATGTGGACATGGGTATTCGTATTTAGCAGCATACATGTTAAATACATGTAATGTT
Source organism: Brycinus macrolepidotus (assembly GCA_037974445.1). Lineage (NCBI taxonomy): Eukaryota > Metazoa > Chordata > Actinopteri > Characiformes > Alestidae > Brycinus > Brycinus macrolepidotus. The sequence goes on along the minus strand of JBBPCZ010000136.1, from coordinate 24,562,732 downwards.
AAAGCTACCCACTTGAAACCTACCTAAACCAGGGAGAAACTTTCATGGCCTTCTATTCCTTTAGAGACAGCCTGATGATTTCTGTCTGTACATGTCTGTATTTTTTATTTGTTTTTACATTTTTACACCTATTTAAAAATGTATTTAAAAGTGCTGCAGTACTACCATTATTAAGTTCTGGGGGGGGGGGAGGGGGGGGGGTTAAGTAGACATAGCTCAGCAGGCTGGACTGAAGACTTAAAGGGTCAGATAACCACTAACATACAGTAATTGGGAAATGGCAGAAGACTCAACCAACTGTGCTTTGACTTCCACTGGGTGGGACAATTTCATGAGGGGAACCTCACTCTAGGCCTTGTGGAAGCCCTTAACACTGACAGTGAATGCGAGTGGCAGCTTGACCAGTGGGTTTCTTTCAGACAATCAACAGCAGAAGCTCTATGCCAGGACTCTTCACTAAATGCTATGTTATGTTGGTGCTAAAACACTACTAGAATCCCATAGGGACACTAGCAGAAACTAGCACTGTCTTAGAGGTGTGTTTTTCCTCAATTTTAAGTGTGTGTTTTGACATTTATGTTCCATTTTGAAAGCCTACCTCTAATAGTCATGGTTTATGCCTGATCAAAACACATATTAGATCATATTAATTAGATTAGCAAGTGTTGCTATATATTCCAAGAAAATTTAATACACCAAAAATATAGTATTCCACTTTCAAATAAAACAGGGTATTATTCAGTTAAAAGCAGTTTTCTAGCATGTGTTATTTAGTTTTGCATGTCTTAGTGATGCAAAAACAAAATCATGCAACTGGCCAGCAGCATAAGCATGAAACAAACTAAGAGCATAGGTACAACAGGGAGAGCAAATGAAAGGAAAATCAGAACAGACAGGAGTGAAAAGGGAGCCATAACAGAGAGATGAGGTCTTGAAAATGACTTGGGAGACAAGACAAAAGCAAAAACAAGCAAAGGTAAGACTGTCTAAGAATCCACATCAGTATTTTAGCACAAATTTGACAGTTTCCATGACAATACTGCAGTTTCCTTAAAGGTAAAACACCTGCATTAAATGCAGTAAATTGCAGATTTGCTTTTTTTTATACTCCACAACTGAAACTGCCGTATAACTGCATTTGTCTATCACCGAAACTGCATTACTATGCAGTATATTGCAGCATAATTGCAGTTAATTTCATAATAGCCGCAGTTTTTCGTTTGTAAGAGATTGGACAGCTTTCCAAAAAGTGTTCTGAAAAATGTTTCAGGTTTTCATGCAGACTATTCTTAGAAGATAGAGGATGTGCTGTGCCCCTCTTAGTTCTGGCGCAGTGGTATTTTTACCAGCACAACAGTGCAAAGAGCTGTAATGTTAATTATTTTACTACTAAAATATTAACAAGCAAATCAGCAATTTATCCACTTTCTATAGGAGCAAAGGAATACATACAGTATGTAGGAAGGAAATACACAGACACCATTATTACCATACTAAACTGTTATTACCACACCTTTTTAAAGGGAGCAAGAAGAGTTCCTTTGACTGCTACAGAACAAATAATGCCTGCTGAAAATTATTTAAAATTTATTCTCACTTTTTACAACTGCGCCACTCTTTATCAGGTTACTGCCTGCACCAGTGATCATGAAAAAAAAATCCAAACATATCTACCACACCTACACATGCCAGCACCAGCCAATTTTTAGCTTATTTCTCTATGATCACGAAAATAGGGCCCTGTTCTTGGTTCAGTTCCCATGGTGGGCAAAGACATCAACAGGCCTTTTGCTCAGTCGCGCAGTCATACACCCTCGTAAGTTCCTGTCAGATCTACAGTAGGTAGTACCATTGATCGAAACCAGTCCGATGCCAGTCAGCCGACTGTGGGCATTATTGGAGGAGGCCAACAGTTGGGTGAGTCATGATATCTCTCACGCCTGAGAGAAACTGGGCACTCGATCAGTGAGTGGTCACAATTCATGACAAGCAATGCATGTGTATAAGCTCCAGTGATGAACCAACTGTTCACCAACTATAAACAAAAGGCTATTCATTGTAAAAAAAAAATTACACAGTGAACAGTGCATCACTGAAGATGCATCTGCACTGTACTCTCCTATCATCTCAAGTATAAAGTATTTAGAGGTTGCTAGTTAGACTGCCTCAGTCTCACTAAAACACACTCATTGGAATCTCGCCTTTCACCTGTAACAACTCTGTAATGATACGTGTCCACTTGTTGCTTTGCCGCATGCTATTAATTTTAAAAGAGAACATGGTGCATGGTGGTTTGTAGTGTGGGTGAAATGCATGGCAGAAAAATACAGCAGATTTCAACATTATGAAAATGAGTTCATCTACTGCATTGCGTTAAACCAGTCATGTGATTGATTTCTATCAGAAACAAGAAAAATTGGCCATTTCTCTGTATATGTTCTTCTCTGAAATGGTGCTCTTTTGACCTTAAATAAAAAGTCATGAGTCACAATCCAAGTACAGTTTCACTGCAAAGTTGGCTACTAGCCAAGTACATATCAAAAACCCTTAAATATCCTTGATTTGCGGGTTTTATCAAGGATGTATCAGAAGGTCACTTGTGTGGATTTGGGTGGTCCAGTTTACTAGAATCTATTTCACACAAAGTAGCAGCAATGGAGGCAGAGGAAATCCCACATAACTAAGTTTTAAGCGACCACCACCCCACCCATTCCACTTGTTTTCTTATGGTTTTATTTGACTTTTTTGTACTCCTTACTCAGCAAACACAAACTACTTCCACCACGAACTCCTACAGTTATTTCCTGGCATTGGCCCTTTTGTGGGCACACAACGTGAATATCTCATTTTTATGAACATTTTAAGTAATATCGATTTTTAATGAGAATGAACTCAAGCAATGCAGTGTGGGCTATTATATGTTATTTCACTGTAAATATTAATTAGGTGAAAATGCAGGGTCTTAAGCCTCAAGTCAAGATTCTCGAGCTGAGCTGAGCTGTGATGTCAGCAAGAATGCTACTGTTCCAAATGCAGATTAAGCGTACTGCATCCTTCCATCCTCAGGAGTCTGGACCTTCAAGTCAAACTCCCAAGAACGGGAGTCCATAGTTGAAATACTCCATACATAGAGTATGAATGCATCGAGTGGGGGACACAGATCAGGTAAGGACATGGGAAACAATGAATTTCATTAAAACAATGGATTTTTAGAATCAAGATGGCTACACATGAAAATAAAAATATCTGGTTTTATACAAAATAGGTGTCTGTGAAGATCTGGAGGGATGACATTAATCTGGATGTCATTTAAATTGTTTGAGTTGGTAAGAAAAATGTCATACACAGGTGTTAGATTACTTTCTAGGATAGCTAGCTTGCTAATCCGTAATTTAGTCTTATTGGAAGCCTCTGTGCAACTGCAAAAAATGTATCAGATCATTTACTGCCTCAGATATGTTCAAAAGGTTTTCCGTTACGTCAGAAACGGTCTCCAGGCATGCAGAGACATCTGTCATGGTGGAACGTGGCGAGAAAAAGAGCAAGTGGACATTTACTGGAGCAGGCTCTGTATCTGCGCTCCCGTGGACCAGCAGTTCCATGGGACTCTTTCAACCAGCATACAAAACATGAATAATCCATTCCCACATCTTAACATGCACTCTGAAAAAATAAAGCACTCTTTGGAGCAATGCCATCGAAGAGAATTATTTTACTACTAAAATATGAATGAACAATTTATCCACTGTCTATAGGCAGAATGGAATACAGACAGTATCTACAAAGGCACAGCTATCACCAAAATGTCACCATACCTTGGTACACACAGAGAGAAGAGTTTACTTGGATACTGCTGAAGAACACAATCATACCTGCTGAAAACATGTTTATTTGGACTTAACTCCTTTTTACAACTGCGCCACTCTTTATCAGGTTACTGCCTGCATCAGTGATCATGACAAACATATCTACCACACCTACACATGCCAGCACCAGCCAATTTTTAGCTTATTTCTCTATGATCACGAAAATAGGGCCCTGTTCTTGGTTCAGTTCCCATGGTGGGCAAAGACATCAACAGGCCTTTTGCTCAGTCGCGCAGTCATACACCCTCGTAAGTTCCTGTCAGATCTACAGTAGGTAGTACCATTGATCGAAACCAGTCCGATGCCAGTCAGCCGACTGTGGGCATTATTGGAGGAGGCCAACAGTTGGGTGAGTCATGATATCTCTCACGCCTGAGAGAAACTGGGCACTCGATCAGTGAGTGGTCACAATTCATGACAAGCAATGCATGTGTATAAGCTCCAGTGATGAACCAACTGTTCACCAACTATAAACAAAAGACCGATTGTACAATGCAAAAAGATGTACATTCAAATGACGGTAATGTAAAATGAGTTTTTATTCATAATTAGATAAGTTGTGCATCACTGGAGATATATTGTTTTAATCTTCAGTACCTGCAAGTTTGTACTCTCCTACTTTAAGTATACTCCATCAAGTATACTCCTACTTTCACTATGTATACAACCCCTGAATACTTTATCTCAAGAATACAATATTCAGGGGTTGTACAATTTATGTTAAAAGTAGTTTACCAGTCATCATGAAAAAACGTGTACTGAACATCAGTGAAGAGTATTTTGTAGTATTAAGAATATTAAGCAGTCGTATGACAAAGACTCAGACCCAAAGACCAATAGTTATGATTTGTGAATTAAACAGTCATTCCTATTTCAAGAATATGAAGTAGTCAAATGACAAGTGAACGAAAGAGAAAGCCATTCATGAACAAGCCTGTAGCTAAGCTGTCACAATGAAACAAGTGGTGTGAATACATGGGTCAAGGAAAAATTAACAAATCACTCACTGAAATGACTCGTTACTCCCAAGTCATATAAAAGATTAGTTCAAAATGAAAGAATTGTTCACGAACAATCACTAATGTGTAGAGTGCAAGTCGTCAACATATTTTTTGGCAGTAGCAGTAATGGTCAGTGTACTACAGCAGACTATCTAAAACAAAAGTAGTGGTAGTATGAAATGGTAGACATATAAATAAAAAATATATACATGACATGTTTGACACCAACATCCTTTCTAAAAGATGATTAAGTGTACAATATTACATAGTTTGAGTTCAGTGAGTGCATTATCAGCCCTCAATGACCTCAAACTGTGTAACGTTACAATGTAATAAACTCTTAAAAATAAAGGTTTCAAAATGGTTCTTGGCTTGGATATAGGTTTCTAGGAGAAATCTTTAACTGGTTTAGAACTTTTACATTATCTGGAGCTTTAATTACATCCACTGAAAGGTTCCTTAAGAACCCTTTTTTGTCACCTTGAATTTTAAGAGTTCAACTGAATACAAAACATATCGTAATCCAACTATTCCAGCATTAGTCCAAATCCACTCCATGGCCTTGGGCGCTTTGGTTTCCCCCGTCAAATTACTAAAGTCTTCATTAAGGCTTCTGCTGTGCAGAAATGATTAATTCGTTACAGCAGGTTATCTCTCTCATTAGTTCAAGGATGGAACACATTAACGCACACCGATATAACAAACAACTACTAGGTAATTGGAATGATGAATTCACTCTCTTTAAAATGGCAAAACACATAAAAGCCAGCTGGCAAAGGCTCTTTCCACCTCACACGAACTGACAAGTGTTTGACTTACAGTAATGAACTCACAATAATCAGACGATCAAAATTTGAAACCTACATTCAGAGAATTCATCAAAAGGGGCCACGTTCTCAAACACCACAGCTGATAATGGGTATCAGTTCATCATCCCCTACATGTTGTCAAGGCAAGATGACAAGCCTCAGTTCAACACTAAAATGGTGCATGATCCAAAGTACTTAGTGGTAGCCTAGGAAACTGGGGGCCAAACCAAGCACAGACAGGCCTGAATTTTTTTTCTTCCACACCCGTATTTCCACAAGGCCCCCCTGCGGTGATGGGACTGGCTAATACTTCATACTCACAGTTGTAGCTCTAGCACTGGCTAAACGCACATTTTTGCTCTGGAGACAAGGCCCGCCAGAATACAGGTGGGAAAAAAATAACTTCACAATCAACTTTACTGCAGTATGTTTCAAAACAGGACTTTTCCACCTTAGCAAGGCTGACAGGAGACAGCCATGACCAGAAACATTCCCCAAACACAGTTCATCTGGAATAACAAAAGGATGCCGCTCTAATTACGACGGAGTTAAGGGGTCGTGTGGCGTTTGCTGCTTTGTCTGTTGTCACTCTAGGGGTGCCGCAGCCAGTGGTGCTTGAAAATGTTTTCTGAAAAGCATTTTTTGAAAAGCAAAATAGAAACAGGAAAGGCATTTTCAGAAATTGTCACTATCACCATCACCGAGGTTACTGTGGGTAGGTTTTTATAGACACAAACATTTCAGAACAGCTGCTGGCCAAACCAGATCATATACACAGATCCCCTTTAGCCTGCTGACATACAGCGGCTCTTTCTCCTTTAATGTCTGCAATAACATATAACCCCACCACCATCACCACCACCTCCACCACCACTGCATGTAAAATGTTTTGCATTCAAATATTTCCCCATGACATGCATAGTTATGTACCTCTCAATAATCTAAACCAAGAAAAAAACATCTACAGCTATGAACATTGGAACCAGCTCTTTTCCACTTCAGCTCCCCAGTCAGTCAGGTTTTGACTTGTCAAGATCATAACAATATCATAATAGCACTAATGTCACCATTATCGTGCATTGTTTTAACTCTTCTTTTTCTTTGAATTCAAATGTAATAATGCAATTACACATTCAGTTACAGCATTAGCAACATGATGTATTACATTTATATTAGACTTTTATCCATTGGTTTTGAGTATTTTGTCAAGACAAATTAAGATATACACAAGCCATTAAATATTTAATGTTCTGCTTGTGAACATTGTGAACAGATGTGATATTGATTGAAAGCTTGGAATCTACACTTTTAACAGAGGATTAAACTCTCTTTCCTGTAAAACTAGTCTTAGTGTTGACCTTGAGGCCTCTGTTACAGTCTTTCAGTGTTTGATCTTGGTCTCAGTACTCAGTGGCCACAGCTCTGGTCTTTTGGCTAACAAGAAACAAAGTCTATTAAAAATTTGAACAGGGAAGTTGGTCATGGAGCATCCTGTAGGCAAATGCCCTCATGTCAGCCCTGCTTGCACTTTAGCAGCAAAATGAGGGGCGCTGCTGCTTGTCAGTTACAGGGAAGCTTGCAATAACCCACAATCACAGCTCTGCCATTCAATTTTCATGTGACCTAAATATTCATTTGTCGTTTCTGCTGACTGCGTGACTTCCGCTGGCTTCCATTTCACTCGAGGCCTGTAGACAGGGCTGGATGTTTCCGATTACAATCTGCATACGCTACAAGCAGCAAGAATGTGCCTATTATTCAAGCTGTATCTCAGCTAGGGAAAGATTATGGCGGTCTTTTTGGCGTGATGGCTGGCATCGATGGTGCAGAGATGTGTCCAGTGTCCAGCTTGTGGATTTGCTTTTCTGGATTATAGAGGCGAGGCAATTATGATGGGGGTCTTTCATCCAGCATACAAAACATGAATAATCCATTCCCATAACTTAACATGCACTCTTAAAAAATAAAGAGTTCTTTGGAGCAACGCCATAGAAGAGGCACTTTTGCTTCCTTTCAATGGATGGTTCTTTAATTTTTGATTGTTCGTTTTTGAAAAAGTGATGTGCGACCATGTCTATACATGTCTATATATACATATGGTTGTCCATCATATGGGACAATCATTTCCAGTGGTTCCAGTAGTTCTCTCAGTTGTCATGGTTCCATATACCATTGACTAAAGAACCCTTGAAAACCCCTTTGTAAGAACATTTTTGTTCTTTAAAGAACCATCGATTGAAACATTCTGGAAGAACCAAAATTGGTTCTCCTATGGCATCAATCACAAGACATTCTTTTGGCACCTTTATGTTTAAGAGAGCAGAAACAGAAGACATCATATAGTACACTTCTACAATGCCATTTGATTCAGAACATTTGAAATATATTTCCCCATCTGTCTTGAAGGAATGGTTCAGTGAAAAAACAAATGTACAGTTTTCCACTTATCGCATATGTAGGTAATCAGTCAAGATGTTTGATGTCCAAATTTTGCTTCTTCAGTTTAGCACGAGTCTAACGTTCCTCACAAACTGTAGAAGTCAACAGTCACCCAAACTATTTCCATAAATACATCATCCTTCTCTCAACCTGCATCCTGCTCTTCAGTAAGGTGGCATAGACATGTTGATGCAGTTTAGGGCAAAGTATGACTTAAGATAAACTGAATCCTAAACCACATCCACAGGTCTGCTCCACCTTAATGAAGACACAGTTGTGGTTTGAGCAGGTTAAGAGAAGTGGGGGTGTATTTGCAAAAAAGATTTGGGTGATTACTGAATTCTAGTCCTTGTTAGAAACGTTTGCCTCACAGCTCCAGTGCTAAAGAAGCAAAATTTGAACGTTTTGGCTGATCAACTACATCTGAGGTTGCCAAACCATTCCTTTAAATTACTAACTAAACAGCATTTTACTCACTAAACAAGCATAATTACATGATGCATTAGCACAATACAACAGGTTATGACAACATAGCAGTTACTATGTTTAAACAGTACAAATCCATCACAAACTTGGCAATCAGGCAATATTAAGGCAAGAAAATCTGGAAATAACTTATTTTCCCCTTGATTTCTTTTCTCTCATTTAGTTTCTCTCTGCCTTGCTTTGACATGCTCAATATTCTGCTGGGAAAATGCACTCCAAAAGAGATGACATCTCCAAATCTCATTTCAAACACTCCAGCCTGTCAACCTTCTGTATCAAATGTGAAACAAGGGCAGAATTTTGTGTCCACCGTGGGTGAAATACTTAATGCAGTCTGACAATCTTTTAACACACATAAACAGTGAAATATAGTGATTATAATGAACAATGCATATTGTCAGCAGCACATTTCTCTCTTTTTTGTGTTCCAGTAGAGGGAACAATGCTAGAACCGTCTGAGCTTAACCTCTACTCTTTATTGGATGACTGTCTTTTCTGTTCAGGTCTGCAATTTATGTGCTTTTTTGTTATCCTGCATAAACACATGCAGTTGTTATACTGCTGACTCATGTTTTAATATTACAGTGGATTTCTCTAAGCCAGTGCTGAGACATTTATAGTTCATGCAAAGTATGCAGAGGCACACAGTAGTGAGGGAACAAAGTGATTTTGTGTATTCATGCGATGACTAGTCTCCCTAAGGCGGCAGGGAAGGCAAAAGTGGAAAGAGTTCAAAGGACAGCTGGTAGCTCTGTGTTTGAGGATACTCACTAACCAGAGGCATTTATGTTTGATCCACAGTGGACACCGGAGGAAAAAGACATTGGGGCAACGGGCAGCAATGGGACAGGATTTAAGGTCACTTTCCACAACTGACCCGAATCCCATTCCACCAAAAGAGAACACAATTCAATGGCAGCAAATTTGTCATTTCTTTTTTTAACCAGCCTTGTTTTGATTAGCTACAACAAGATAGTATGACTTCGGAGAATTTTAAACTGGAAATTTGACATTTTGTAGCATCTCTTAACAAAGTGGGCTATGATTTTTAATTTTTCCAACCTCACATCAGTTAGTGAGCAGGGCATGGATTGGTCAATTTTTCCTTTGAGTGAGGGGTCTTATCCCAGCCCCTATCATGGAACTTCCCTCTTTTGGGGATCGGCTTGTAAACGAAAATATGAATGAGGCCCTACAAAATTAAGATCATCTGGTACAGCTTAGCTGACCTCAATATCAAGGTTTTGTCAGAAACAGGACACTTTACCAAAGGGCAGAGTTCATAAAGCTACATGACGCCTATTTAAGCCTTTCATCACCACTCACAAAAACTCACAGACAGTTTATGCAGGTCGTACCAAGAGGATTGTGTAGGTGTCATGTAGACTTACAAATGTTGCCCTTAAGTAAAGTGTTGCCATCAGAAAAATCAGCATTCACCAAAGTCATTGTCTACATCTAAGTGTGATATGAGTGATTTAACAACGTCAAAAATCCCTTGAGGATAGAGTAACATAAGAAAAAAACGAGATCCCCTCACTCTCTTTAAATCCAACAGATGAAGTGAAGAAATACTGTTTAAATATGCAAGGGGAAACCTTTGAAGCTTCATCCACTATTTAATCAGTTAATATTTAAAGCAGGGATGTTCTTTTTAAAGCCCTTGAGAAGCACAGCGGACCGGTAAAAAAAGTGTGTTTAACCGTTATAGACGAAACTCTTCTCTGCCCAAATGCAAATACTTTGTGAGCTGTCTGCCTGATCATTTGTATTCAGAGGCCACGGCGGGCTGTAGTGGGGATAAGCATGATGATAAATACAGCAATATTTTGTCGAGGCAGACCTCAAGGGAACGCCGATCATCATCTTGTTTTTTATTGGACTTTCGCTCAAGCACCTTCCTCTTCCTCCATCTATAGCCTTGCGTGCATATTTCACAGATAAAGCACATTTGAGCATAATCAGACTTTTTTGGCGGGGGGATGTGGTAGATTGTCAACAAACAGATTTGAAAGCTCAGTCCAGCTGTTTCTGCACTAGCAATGCTGCAACACAGCTGGACACATGTATTACCATTCTCTTTTCTCCTCCTCCTGCATCTCATCACAACATCGATGCTAATTTTTCCATCCCCATTAATACATCCAACTCTGGATTGATTGAAGCTGCAACAGATATTGGACCCCTCTGGTGCCGTTAGCATTTATTCCTTGTTTTCGTCCCTTTGATATAAATGTTTTAAACAATGGATGAAATTTGTTTCTGCATTACTTTTCACTTTTGCTATCGATCCGCAGCTGTACATTAGCGGTGGCCCCCTGGCTAGCCGGAATAACCCCCCACTGTTCTAGTCTTGTCTTGACAACACCAGGCTGCTCGGGGGACATCGATAACAGTTAGCTGCCTCTGTGATATTCCACCAGGGATGCTGAGGCAAGGGGGGACCTTGTGGCCCCAATCCTGATTTACAGCCTAGGTTAACCATGCACTAATGAACACTCTCTCCCCAACATGACCCCCACATGCCTGATGCACACAACGATGCCACTGACCCAGCCCACATGCATAATGCTGTTGCATTACATTAAGGGAGACACTGCTGTGTTGTCTCCTGCACCCTCTGAATCGAAGTGAAAGGCCTAACAGGGACATGTATGGAGGGGCTGAGGTTCTTGCCATTACCAGACAAAAAACATGAAATGAAGCTTTCACAGTTTAAAGAATTGAACTAGGAAATTAAAAGACACTTAATTAGCTATGGTCACGTGGACCCTTAAAAAATATTGGTCTATCGTAAATCAATAGGTTGGACAAAAATACAATTTATTCAGTTTTCCCACTGACTGCAAATATAGTTTAACACCCAAAACATGTTTGGGGTCTGAAGTTCGCAATAAATTTGCACTGGAGCCACAAGGCTAGTGTAGCTAACCACCAAATTATGAAACAATGGTTCAGACAACATTCAGGCCTCAGGATTGCTGTTCCTAATTATCTTAGCTATGTAATGTACATTAGTCCATTTTTATAGACAACAGTTTAACTTACAGAACACTTCACAATGTGGTATGGTTTGAGGCAAGTGTGTGATGTTTTAGCCTTACAGTTCGGACAATGCTAATGAGCATAAGCATGATTCTTCTGTTTATTAACTACACAATCCTTGCAGCTCCAGAACAAGTAAATACCAGATGGCTTGGCTGATCAACTACATTTGAATCAGGAGAATCAGGAAAATGTGTACATTTGATAATTGGCTTGGATACTGCTTTAAGACCAAGCATGTCCTTGGGATAAAATAAGAAGAGATCAGTGTTTCACCCCAAGGTCATTGGGTATATTCATGTCAAACATCAAAGACCAACATATTAAATAGAAATGCTTGTAACGTCAATTCCATTGGGAGAGAAAAGGAAAACTGGACATGAAATTGCAAAAACAAAGCAAATACCATGACCTTCAAACAATCAGAATACTAAAGTTGCCTGTGTTGGTTTTCCTTTTGATAGTACAATGAGGAAAATCTGTGTATATGTACCTACTTCACACAGACAAACAGTTCTATCAAATCAGCAAAAATATGAAAATACAGACCAAATGAGCAATAAATTGAATGGCAGTGCCAGATGATCATTCCTTTTCAAAATTAACAGAACAGCAAGCTTAAAATGAAGTGAATAATAAGACAAGCCCAGTTCTGGTATATCAGGGGTGCTCCACATCTTACTGTATCAACAGGCTTAAGCAGGTGTTTAGTTGTTTCTCCACTCCAGTATGGAGTGCCCCCCACCACTACAACATAAAAGAACCAACCAGGCCAAGGGCAGGAGTCATCTCTTCCTATGTGGCACAGCAATCTTCCCAGCAAGTGAACAATTCTCCTGCAGCCGTCCAAATCATACTAACAAGGGCCTGTTCAAAATGGCTGTTGTCACTTTTGGTGAGATCTATGTTATGTTTTCTCCCTACTAAGAAGTAATGGGGTAAAATGAAGGCTTCCTGACAGAATGCACACAGAGTGCACCCCAAAGTGCGGTCAGATGGGACCCTTGAAAGTAATGATAACTGTGCTGCCCAAAAGAAGGCAGAGAGTGCTTTTAGCTGCAGTTGGCCTGAAATCAGGTCAGCTGAAAATGTGACATTTTGCGGTCAGATGATATTTGATACATAAATATTTTTATACATGAAGCAGTTTGGCCTTGTAGAGCACACAAACAAGCAATAAAGCATCAGCACGTTCTTCACAAAACAGGGCCTAACAAAAACAAATTCACACAAAAAAAGCCTCAAATTGAAAAAGGAGAGAAAAGAAAAAGAGGTAAAGTGACAGTGATAAGGCGGACACAGTCACTGCACATTCATTCAAAGAGCCACAAAGATTTTCGATTTCATATCCATGCAGGCTTCAGCAATGTTTCAGCAAAAATACATTTAGGAAATAGGTTTCTCAAACTCTTTTCCACCAATTGAGCTTTCAATCATTGAAAAAAAAACATTTAAAAAACAGTCAAGTCCTTGGAATTGGCTGATTTACAGTCAGACGGGAAAAAACAGGCTTTGCAAAATGTAAAATTTTATTTTTCAAAAATGTAAGCAACAGATTACACAGTTAACTTTCAGCAAATGCAATCCTAACTTAAACAGTACTCACGTCCGGGACTTCAAAATGAAAGACTCACAAACTTACACACTATCTACTTATAATATACAAAAAAATACATAATAAATATTAAAATGGCCACAAGAGAAAAAAGTAAGTTAATCAAAACAATCAGTAGAGAGCAAATGTCGGGAAAGTAGAAACAAGACGCTGTGCCTTAAATACAATGTTTTTTTTGTTGTTTTTCTGTTTTTGTTCTTTTTTTTTTTTTTACAAATTGTGCAAGAATTTTTACTAAGGCTCTGGTCTTGATGTGACAGCTGTCCAGCACACACACACACACACACACACACACACGCTCTCTGCTCCCTGCATTCTGCGCACTCAGTGGGGTGTAGGTGTGTAGCAAACTGTTGCAGGATAAGAAATGGGGCGTCTGGTGCAAAGCCAGTGGTGATGCTCATGAAAGTGGATATGCATTTAAAATGAACATGCACTTCATATTAATGTGGAAACACTCCCTATATGCCTGGAGACATTTTAGAGGAGCACATCTGAAAATCAGACCCCAAAAAAAGAGAAAGAAATAAAAAAAATCAACATTGTAACCATTAAGGCAAGAACATTTGGAGTGGTTTTTGGAACAATACTGTAACAATATGTCAGTGTTTAGGTACATGGATATGAAACATTTAACTGGTTCTCCACTGTCATTTTAGCACAAGGTTCTCAAGAGCAACTTTTAAAATCCAAACATTAAGACTGTTAGAAACTGAGATAAGAAAAAGAACATTGCCAGACACGGACATACTGCATGGATCATAAAACTACAGGAAATAATTTAAGCTGCAATTGGAAAACCACACATCAGTATCCATTTAATCCCGGCCCCTCCCCACCCTTCCCCGGAAAAATGAAAAAAAGGAAAGATATCACTTACATTTAAACCAATTTTATCCTCTTGTGTAGGTGTATTCCAACAGAGTTTGTCACCTCACATGTTTTGTTTACTTACAGTGAATGAGAAGTCTGTTGCAAACGAAAGCATTCATATTTCAGTTTGGGAAAAAAAAACGAGACATCCTTGCAATGCAACTCAGCAGAAAAAAGCATCTTTATAACTTCTTTATAACTTAGTGCAACTTTTAAACGCAAAACCATTCCAGTGATTCCGAGAAGGAATTCATATTTGTTTTCTGTCATGTACACCTTGAGTCTTCAACATATCCAAAGCAAAAAGGTCAGTCTAATGTTAACATCACATTTCTTTCCTTCTTTCTTTTTCGTTCTTTCTTTTTTCCTTTTTTTGCTTATCTGCTTTAAAATGGCCTTCCACAGCAGTTGTTTACTAGAACATAAACACAGGAGGGGTCCTCCGCTCCCTGATTATTTTTATTCCCTTTGAGCTTCACGTCTGACGCTCGTTCACATCAAGAGGTGTGTATGATTGACAGTTCCACATCAGGCCATCGGGGTGGGGGCTGGGGTGAGTAGGGAGTGGGGTTATAGTGAAGGAGAGAAAGGGAGAGCTATACAGGATATAACAGGACGTATCCCTGACCATTCAGGGGAGGCAAAAAAAAACCCAAGACCAAAAACCAGGCCTTCATATAACACAGTAGGGTTCCCTAGGTAACCTAGATTTTCTGCAGTAGAGGAGCGTGGTGCTGAAGCATCGTCTGAGCTCCCGGTTGGAGAAAATGCAGATGAAGGGGTTGACTCCCGCCTGAGCAAAGCTCATCCACACGGCTGCGGTGAGGTAGCCTCCAGGCACCACAGGTCCCCTGGCGAACACCCTCCAGTAGCAGGCCACCAGGTAGGGCCCCCACAAGCTTAGGAAGAAGAATGTCATGATGTAGAACATCCTGCTTATCCTCTTTTCAGTCTTGAACTCGTCCAGCACCAGCAGACGCCTGCGGCCTGCCGCATTGCTGTTCTGCCGGATCCCCAGCAGGGTCGGAGGTGTCGGGCCTCGGCCGAAGCCAGCTAGCCAATTAGCCGCGGCCTGGCCACTGGCCCCCGGACCGTGGAAGGTCCAGTTCTGGCTGACGGCCGGCACAAACTGGACGGGTTTCATCTTCCGGCGGTCGTGAACGAAAAAGATGAGCTTGAGGTAGACAAGCTGGGTGGCCAGGAGGATGAGGGCGAGGAGCAGCATGAAGCCTAACGAGTCATTGGCGCGGAAGGAGCGGTGCTGGAAGGTGCACTGGTCCTCCTCGCGGATGAACGAGTAGGTGCCCACGTCCAGCACTGGTGGAAATGCCATGGCCACGGACAACGTCCAAACCATGCAGATGACAGCCAGGCAGGTCCAGAAGGTCAGCCTCTTTGTGTAGAAGCGATGGTGGGCGATGGCCAGGTAGCGTGTCACGCTGATGCAGAACAGCATGAAGGCCGTGTGAAAACAAGAGAGCACACCCAAGAAGGCAATCACTTTGCAGGTGAGCGTGCCGTACGTCCAGGCGGAGCCATTCTTTACCGAGGTGAACACAAAGGGGAAACAGATGGCGGAGCGCAGAATGTCCGAGGCGCACAGGTCCAGCAGAAAGTAGTAGGGTGCGCGGTGCAGGCTCTTGTCTTTGACCAGCAGGATGGAGATCAGGAGGTTTCCGACCACTCCAACGCCAATGATGAAACCCAGGGAGGTTAGTTTAAGGAACGTAGCAAGCGGAGAGAGATTCTGCAAGATGTTGTGGTCCCCTGCATGGCTATAGTTCGCCATAGATGGAGGAGGGATCATAAAGATGATTAAAGCTTCAGCCAAGTATCATGATCTGGATGCGAGGGGGAGCGATAGATCCATTTGGTGTGCTTTGAAGCAGATTCCAGCCTTGTTATCTGCCTCTCTTCTAAGGCATCCTTTGTTCCTTTGTCTCATCACACCTAAAAAAAATCCCTGAAAAACACGATCCACCCATCAGGATTTTGCTAGCAGAGAAATAAACAGGCTGATTTTCATTGCATTGCTCCCTCTACATCAGGCTTGGAGCCATTGCATAAGAAGCACTCATTTTCCTGCTTTTGTCATTTTATTTCCCCATTACCTATTTGAACATCACATTACAGCTGCAACGGTATGCGGGCGGTGCAGAGCCTGTTTCCACTCACACAGTTGGTTTATTCAATTCGACATGACACAGACATTAATCCTGACGGTACCACCGTTTTAAACATAAAGGAACACGAACAGAAAAGGCTCGTTCGACAACAAGACTTCTTATTATCAGACTGTGATGGAGAAGAAGGGTTTTAGCTCTAGGTTTCGAGGCGTCTGCTGCGTGCAAGGAGTGAAACATTTATAGAAATGCAGCAGGAAAGCTGGAGAGCACACCTAGAGGATCTGCAGGACTGATTCTGTGGGCTCTTATTTAACAGAGACCATCTCAGCCTGTGGGGTTTTTTTGTAGAAAAACGAGCTGAGAGCGAAGCGAGCGTCCATGTTAGCTGACTGAGAGAAAAGAAGCCAAACACAGAGGCAGCATCCCTTATGAAAGCCTTCATGCAAATGGAGAACGATATTCGACCCTATTCTCGCTTCAGATAAATTAAAAAAACCCGAATACGCCGTGCAATTTTGCATTAACGGCATATACATATTAACGGCTATAATACATTTTACGCATATATATTTTGACGCGTGCGGATGTCAAGCCGTCACATTCGACGACAATAAAGAAAGCATGCACCCAGCCCTAGTGGACTAGCTTCATCTGCCCCAAGATGAACAAAATATTCTCCCCGTTTCTGAACGAGCTGTCGTGTCGCACCGTTATTTTCCAAATCCTCACCGTGCGCCTCCTGAATTTGTGAGCCATATTGAAGGCGTAGTCCAGCTGGGCTATTCGGGCAATAAAACTACACCCTGTCTTTAACAGTTTTATCTTGTTTTTGTTTTTACTTTTTGTCGTTTTACCTCTCCGAGTGTCTGTGGGTCGAGTCCGACTGAGCCATCCTCAGCCCGAGCGTCCGCTTTTAGGAAAACCGACCGCAATCCGGGCTGCGCGCAAAACTGCACACACGATAGCGAGCGTATCAATTAGAAAGCATACCTGTTGATATTGCCCTTTGTCTCCCTGGAGGTTATTTACATGGTAGGAGTCGTTTTGCCGTTAAAAAAGCTCGGTTTTGTGTTGCCTGCCCCCTTTTTTCCCCCACTGTGAATATACAGTAAGAGGCGCAGACGGAGCATGCGCACTGGCGCTGTTTGTGATCTGGCCGCGTCTCGTCTCTTGTTGCAGCAGCAGCAGCAGCACCGTCCTCTCCCTCGGCAACATCTGCACAATGGGGGCAGCATCACTGCTTTTCACCCCCTCCCTACTTTTCAGCCACCGTTCTCCACATCTCAGGCCTATTTAGCACGATCCAGTGACCGACTGAAGCACGAGCCACCCCCTATTGATCTACATCCATCCCCAAGCATATTTTTTATTTGCAATGCTCTCACAAGCAGCCAGCAGCTGGAAATCATCAGATTTACCATTGTGCTTCATGGACATGGGGGTGAAGTGTGAATAAGCTTGGGTTCACCTCAGGATAAGCTCAATCGACATGCATAATTAAGAGAATCCTACCCTCCCTGCAGATGTAAACCTCACCAGATGTACATGCTTGAATAATAAGACTGCATCACAAGCCCCGCCCCCTTTCTGGCCTTACTTGTTTTGAAACTGCTAGTTAACTGTTAAGTTTATGCGTGGGTTGATTTTTTTGTTTTGGCAGGGTGCTTTCACATAACATTCACACCAGAGCAAAATCACAGGACAGAATCACAGCTGGCCTAGATATAAGCAAAGTTTATTCAGTAAAAGAAGCAGGAGCCAATCACTGATCTTGGAACAGCTCAAGCACAGCTCACTCCATAGAGAACACAAGGTTTAAGTGCAAACAGCATGGGGTATCAGGCTTTTCAGTGCTTCAGACAGACAGAAAGACAGACAGACAGAAGTTTTGGAATCATAAACAGTGTAGGTGCCACAAGGAACAGTACAGCTTTGTCAATCATATGTCAGATGATGAAGACCCTTTATGAAAGTCCAGCATCCGTGTCATACAGGTGTGCTTCCATGCCACGTTCAGATCAGGCCATGGTGACTTGTGTTGGCATCAGTCTTGCTGGAATGGCACACACACACACAGGAGCCAGAGATTCTAATGCCTATTGCCTTTAACCACAGCAGGGTCCCCTCTCACAGTCTTGGCCCCTTGCTTTCAAAGGGGAAATGCTTCTCAGGACATGTTAGGAGGCGAGAAGCAGCCATGTCCAGGCCTGAGGGCGGGGGGACACAGGGAGACAGAAGTCAGGGGACAGATATTGGAATCATAAACGGTGCAGGTGCCACAAGGAACAGTACAGATCTGTCAGTCATATGTCAGATGATGAAGACTTAGTCTTAGAATCAGTCTTCCGGGAATGGTGCGCACACACACAGAAACACAGGAGCCAGTGTTTCTAACGCCAGCCTGAAGCCTGTAACCACAACAGGGTCCCCTCTCACAGTCTTTGCCCCCTGATTTCTGGGGAAAATGCTCCTCAGGGCATGTTAGGAGGCGAGAAGCAGCCATGTCCAGGCCTGAGGGCGGGGGTAGTCAGGGGACAGATTTTGGAATCATAAACAGTGTAGGTGCCAGAAGGAAAAGTACAGTTTTGTCAATTGTAGGTCAGATGATGAAGACCCTCTATGAAAGTCCAGCCTCCGTGTCGTGCAGGTGTGCTTCCTTGGCATGCTCAGGTCAGGCCACGGTGACGTGGTAGAATCAGTCTTCCGGGAATGGCGCGCGCGCGCGCGCGCACACTCACACACACTCACTCACACACACACACACACACACACACACACACAGAGAGAGAGAGAGGAAGAGAAACACAGGACCCACGTGAGCCTAAAGCCTTTACCCACAGCAGGGCCCCCTCTCACAGTCTTGCCCCCTGCTCTCAGGGGAACATGCTCCTCAGGGCATGTTAGGAGGTGGGAAGAAGCCGTGTCCAGGCCTGAGGGCGGGGGGAGCAAAACTTCTCATAACTGTCCGTTCCTCCTCCTGGCGTACCAGCCCAGGCAGGCGCAGAAACCCACCACCGTGACGGTCATGCCCAGGAGAAGAGCTACCGCGTCGCCCCCATCAAACGCCTCCGCGGGACGGACGAGAGAGGTGAAAAGGAGGCAGAGCGCCACCAGCAGACTCTGGGACCTCCACCAGGACTCCATGTTGATCATGCTGCTAGATGCTGACGAGCACGTCACATGATCTGCCTGCGCTTCCCCATTCCGTGGCAACCAATCACAGCGGCGCTGCGCCCCCAAGTCCCGCCCCTTATCCCTATCTGCACCGTGATTGGATAGAAAAATGATACTAACATCATCATTTGTTTATTTACTGAGTCTTTTTTTCCTGCTATAAGCAAATGTCTGCTTACTTGCTTTTGTACAAGGATGCTCATGGCCTAAAAAGTGTGGGATACGTCAGTCAAGGATATGTCCTTTATGTTTAATTCCTAAAAATTCTGTGCAAAACAGGGAAAAAATCACCTAATTAATAATAATGCATTCATTTTCTTTGTCCTCAAAGGTTGCTTTGGTTATTAGAGTGTTTGGTAATTCAGTTGTATTTGGCCTTGTCCATAGTGTCAGTTAGAGGCTAGAAAATTGATAAGAAACATATGAAGGATATCAATATCAATAATTTTATCCATTGTGTTTAATTCCAAGGCATCTAGATAATCATTAAGTATGGAAAAATGTTCAATATAGACCATTACGATAATTCCTTCAGGAAGTTTAATCAAGATAAGATAAGATAAGATAAGATAATCCTTTATTAGTCCCACAAGTGAGAAATTTGCATCGTCACGGCAGAAAGTGGAC
>JBBPCZ010000136.1:24520270-24537385 GCA_037974445.1 Brycinus macrolepidotus | reverse complement strand
TATTGGGTTTTCACTTTTAGATATCCAAAGCGACATTCTTCCTATCTACAATGAACATTACAGATATCTGAAATACAGTTCTTACTAGGAGAAACTTTCGTTTCAGTGATCTTCAATACAGTTGTTACTAGTCATAATGCTCAGGTTGTTTCTCTGTCTTTCACCCTAAGAGTGCTGGGCAACCCTCAAAACACACAAATCCCCTGTGACCCTGATAAGTACAGGCAGTGCATGAAATGAATCCAAAAGTGAGGAACTTTTTCAAAGTCTGAAGAACCTCCACATAACATTGAGCTCTTAATTCACCGGGTTCTCTATTAATTAAACATTTCTAAAGGAAACAAGACCCATGTAGAAACTTTTATTTTCAGGAGCTCGTGCTTGTAACTATTTACAGAAAATGAGATTCAGCAACAACTAGGGCTACAGCGTGTGGGCCTTGCTATGCCAGATACAAACTAGCTTTGCAGCCATTGTTAGGCTATATATCATCACGCCATGAAGGTTTTGAATAGAAGTAAGCACAACTGGTTTTGCATATTAGACCTTGGCCTCTTCCACTTCAAATCACGTTATTTTCCTTCCTCCCAATTACTGTCTCCATTTGAAGTGACGGATTCATCCACCTGTGCTAGAAAAAGCACACACAAAACACCCTCTCTCAAGATTAATTATGCACTGAAATAGGTTTCTTAGAAGAGAGGGGTGAAAGTGAGTCTTAGAAGCAATTGCTGCCTTTGTGGCAAGCCTTTGCTACATCCATAATGAATTCCTGTGAGACGACATGACAAATGGATTGTCCTGTGGCTTTCGTGCTAATGTTCTGGATGTTAAATACTTAACAGAGCTGAGATGTTGGCCCAGAAGAAGGACGACTGGCCCCACTGAGTCACATGGGCTGGCAGGGCAGCCGAGGAGAGGCACTGTGCTTTGAAATGGCTTCAAGGTAAACTGGACTTACGAAGCATCTCGTATGGCAGAGTTGGCCTGGCTTGGCCCGTACAGGAATGAGCTGCTCATGCTGAACATGGTAAACAGTGAGTGCTCGCTGCCATGGATCAACAGTTGGCAGGCCAGCAAAAGGGAAATCTATTCGTGCTGAAATAGTTTGATTGCATCGTTATCCAATTCATTTCCTTTCTGACTCTCGCCCCCCTTCCCTTACATCTGCCCCCCCTCCCGTTGGCGGTCTCCACCCGGTGAAAGACACGCACTGTCCCACTTCCAATCTGGTGCAGTGTCAAATCTTAATGGAATTTATGATCAATGGTTTTGAGCCCAAACCACTTTATTTTCTTGTTTTGTTTGTGTTCTGTCTAGTGCTCTTTTTCTTTTTTTCCCTTTTTCTCTTTTTTTCAAACTAAGATAAATTGCACAGCGTCGGCTGTGCTACTTTTTCTTCGACTGCTCCTAAATTCTCTCTCTCTCTCTTTCTCTGCCCTGGAGAGAGAAAGAGAGGGCGAGTGAGAGAGATAGAGAGAACCTTTGAGCTGTGTCTATGTAGTAAAGAAACAAAACTATTTCATTGGCCAGTGCTTGTGTGGTCATTGCTGGACGTGTAACCCAAGCCCACACCTTAACATAAGATGATTTAATGAAATCATTGTCACAACTAATAAATCATTCATTATTGATTTATTCATTCATGCATGTTGATTAAAGGTAAAATCTACAGATTTTAAAAAATATCCACATAATTCAGTTGCTGGGAGTGATTCTGGGTGGTTTGATGGTACACTGAAGAGAAATTAATGACTTCTAATGAATTTTAGGAATGCACATATATGGCCATTTTAAAACCAGTGAATCTATGCAAGACTTTTATTTTTATTTTCTTTCACAAAGTTTTCTTTGAGTACCAATTTTTAAGCCCTTTATCCTTTTATGCGCACTTTATACATTCGTCCATTATCTGAACTGCTTATCCAAACCAGGGTTGTGGGGCGGTGCTGTAGCCTGAAACACCGTGGACAGGTCGCTAGTCCATCGTAGGGCAGTCACATACTCACACACACATTCATGTGGCCCCCAACCCTCCAAGGTGGAATTTAGCATCTCTGATTGGACTGTGGGACGAACAGGAGCACCCGGTGTCAACCCATGCAAAACTATTTAATGTTATTATATAACGTTATTGCTGGACACATTACACACTCCCACATCTTAAAATATGATGCAGGAACCACCCAAAAAATCCATTCAGTCGCTGAACTGTAAATGAAGTGATTCAGGGTAACTTGATGGTTCACAGTAGAGAAAACAGGTGGCACCCTCAGAAGGAAACAGGTGCACCCGGTGAAAACCCACGCAGAAATCACCCTCAGCTATCTGAAACCCAGAACCTTCTTGCTGTGAGTCGCTTGCTGTCAGTGCAACCATCACATATAACTTCCTGAGTCTGCCTTTAGAGGCTGATGCCTGGTTCCTATCAGCACCACTGTGAACAATTATAACTCTGAAAGATTCTTTAGAACAGAGCATTTCACTGAACGACTTAAGACACTTTTCCAAAGGTATACCAGAACCATGCTGTACTTAAACTGTACTGTGTAGGGTTTTGCTACAAGTGACGGCTGGTGAGGACAGCTGAGAAGATCATCGGTGTGCCCCTCCCACCACTCACCGAACTGGATAAGAAACGCTGTGTCCGCCACGCTACCGGCATCATCACAGATCCCACCCACCCCTCACACTGACTGTTTTCACCCCTGATGTCTGTTTGTGAAAGGGTCAGAAATATTCGAACAACCACTACCAGATATCACAACAGCTTCTTTCCACAAGCCATTAGATTCCTGAACTCAGAGCCTGCACCTAACCTAATCAGGGGTCTGAAGAGGGTCTGACCTCGCACAGAAACTGCTATAAACTGTACATGACACTTTTAGCTATCGAAAACTCACTGCACCGACACTTTTCAATAAACTGCCTTAAAACTTACTGCTAATTTTTTTTTTCTAAAACTGCTCTACCTCAGAATACACACTTACCTCTTTTTGTACTTTGATGCTGCAATTTTGCAATTTTGTACTTTGATGCTGCAATATAATGTTGCAGCATTTTTTTTTGTCTCTGCACTTTGTCTGTCTTCTGGTGACCTGGCCTATGTACACTACACTATTAGCTTCAGAGAATGCTAATCTTGAATCTTGAACTTCGGTAGTTGTAGCACACTTTATTTTTTCCATACTTCATCAACTTCCCAGTTGTTTACTTATTTATTTATTTTTGACCAATCAAAAAGCAGTGGCGCGGTGAGCATGGCTTGGGGCCCGCTTTTGGCTCTGCCATCGAGCAGAACCGTGACAGCATGGGTCGGGTAGGGATCGCTTTATTTGTTTGGAAAAACATTTGTTCGCGGTACACCGTGGTTCATGTACTGTCATGTAATATGCAAAAAAATGGTGGAATTCCCATTTTACATGCAAGGAATCAGAAGGAGAAGGTGTCTTGGTGCACTGGGCTGAAGTGCATGCATCCTGGCTGCAGAGCTTCAGGCAGAGTGCCGTGAACGAGGTATCCCGGGTGAAGCACAGATGATTCCTCGTGCTGCCAGTGGAGGAAGTGACACTGCATCACGGCCCCTCTCGCTGCTTTAAATGTCATCATCGTGCGTGACGGGTGCAATCATGCACTCGTTCTGCGTCTCACGCTCCGCCGTGATTCTCTCGGCAGTCAGGCAGACGGCGCGCTGCCCTCCTTATCTGGAAATTTAATCTAATGTCAGAATCGCTTTACATGGGGATAATCCTGCTTATGTCCAAATACCATATTTTTGGCGTTTTAAGCAGCGTGTGCTATACACTCTCCACCACCACCCTCCTTCCCTGTCCACCCCGCCCCCACTGTGTCTTGAAAGAGCAAAAAATAGCAGCCTGATGAGGGAGCAGGAGATGAAAGACCAGCCTGGCTGATGTTGAGAGCTCAGCGGAATCCCTAGAACGCTCCTTTCTCCAGACGTGTTTTAGAGGCTGACTGGGGAAAACTGTGTGTGTGTTAGGGGGTGGGCTCATTGTCATAATGGTCCTATACTGTCGTGAGATTAGATCGAGGAGGTATTCGAGCAGAACGGCACTGCGAGACAGATGCCCGAAAGTGTGCCACGGATGCTTGCTGGTTCGTGTCCCCCTCCTGTTTTCTTTTTTTTCTTCTTTTTTTTTTTTCAAGAAGCTGCTCTCCTCATAGTCGCATCTCAGCTAAAAGCATGTCACTCCGCCCGAGGCCCTTCCACCCTCCTTCTCTCTCTCTCTCTTTCTCTCTTCTCTCTCTCTCTCTCTCTCTGTCTGCCGTCCTTTCTCTCTCGCTCTCTCTCTCTCCCCTAACTAAAAGCCTACACAGACTCTCTGTCTGTCTGTCTCTCTCTCTCTAAAAGCCTACACAGACTCTCCAGTGACCTCCCTCACAGATGTTTGCATCATCTAATCCTTTACACCGCCATACACACGTCGTGGTCATGTTGGGCTGTAAGAAAAAAAAAACAGGTGTTACGCGATTTGATTGATTCGAATGCTGCTGTAGTGCAAGTGCTAAAACGAAAAAGAGGGTAACGTTTCATGAAACTGTGTGTGTATATTTGTGTGCATTTATCTCTTTTTGAGGAACAAATTTCCTCACACGACTAGGAATACTGGCCCAAATGTCCTCACAATGTTAGGAATATTGGAACATGTTGCAGGTCCTCACAAGGAAATGTGCTATTTTCACAACAATGTCCTCTTTTTAGGGGAAAAAAAACAAATAGAGCACAAATATTGTCTTTGGGTCACTGAGGTTAAGGGTGGGGTTAGGTTTTTGTGCAGGCATAGTATTATTGAAAGACAGTATTACATACACTATATGGACAAAAGTATTGGGACACCTGAGCATTACACCAACTGGGGATTGCAATGACATTGCATTCAAATACATAGATTTTAATATGGAGTCCCCCTTTTGCTGCTATAACAGCTTCCACTCTTCTTGGAAGGCTTTCCACAAGATTTTGGAGTGTCTCTGTGGGAATTTGTGTCCATTCATTCTGTAGAGCATTTATGACGTCAGGCGCTGATGTTGGACGAGAAGGGCTGACTCCGTTCCAGTTCATCCCAAAGGTGTTGGATGGGGTTGAGGTCGGGGCTCTGTGTGGACCAGTTGAGTTCTTCCACACCGAACTCATCCAACCATGTCTTTATGGAGCTTGCTTTGTGCACTGGGGGACAGTCATGCTGGAATAGAAAAGGTTCTTCCCCAAACTATGTCCACAAAGTTGGAAGCATGGCGTTGTCCAAAATGTCTTGGCATGCTGATGTGTTAAGATTGCCCTTCACTGGAAGTAAGGGGCCTAGTCCAAACCCTGAAAAACAGGTGTGTCCCAGTTCTTTTGTCCATATAGTGTCAATGGAATGTCCCCACAAGTGTAGTATCACCAATGTTCCCATGCTGGCGTGTGTGTTTTCCTGCCTAGAGGAGCGGTGTGGGTTAGAGAGAGGGTAACATTTCAATGCTTTCGCTGTTTCCATGGCGACTGAGACTTCAGCCTCGCTCTGCCCTCGCCTTGAGTTCACTGAGGAGATGAACACATGAAGAGAGAAGGTATGTCAGCTGACAAATAATCGGCCTAGATTGCTATTACTTCATGCAAAGCCCCTTTTCTATTTTTCAGACGCAGAAAAGCTACATTCTCCAGACATGACTACATTTTATTTTGCCCTTTTTTCCTTTTTTGTTCAGAGGTGACTTTGTGAAGAGAAATTCTCTTTGCCATATAGGGATGCACTCTGATGACAAATGCTCAATAAATAAATGAAAAAGGCTCCCCAGAACACACAGAGAAGAGCAGTGCTTAGATAGGAGAGGGCTGATGTGTGTCCAGTCTATGAAAATGCTCAGGGACTGAAATGGACTCCTGAATAATCCTAGAATTCCAAACACAAACATGCAATCATTCTTTCTCTCTCTCTCTCTCTCTCTCTCTCTCTCTTTATCTCTTTCTCTCTATCACCCTTTCTCTCTCTCTCTCTCTGTCTCTCTTTCTCTCTCTCTCTCTGTCTCTCATTCTCTCTCTGTCTCTCCCTCTCTCTGTCTCTCACTATCTTTCTCTCTCTCTCTCTCTCTCTGTCTCTCTCTCTCATGCATCATGTCCAGTTGCGCAGTAAACAGCCTATTAAGTGACCTATTTATCCACGGCCAATTCTGCTGGCTCACTCGCAGCAATTACTTTGGCTGGATGTCTGATGTGGAGCGCCTCAGAACGCTTGGCTTTCAAATAGATGATTCTGCAAGAAACCCCTCTCCCCAGGCCTCGGTTCACCCCATCCTAAGATGAGGATGGACACTCTATTGTTACAACAAGATTGCAGAGAGGTTAGAGAGAGGGGCACTGACTGCTATCCAGGACATGCTGAAAGTGAAAGTGTTCAGAGTTTTTGGCTAAAAGTGTCTGATTTTTTGACCTATGTCTGATTACACAATCACTTGACTGCTGGAGGCTTTCCGATGTGAATTTAAGGACTGTCTTATTACTTGTGGAGAGACCTGGGCCAAAACATTGCATGTATCGTTACGTTATGATAGTTTTGAGAAGGTTATGACCTAGAACATATTTTTGAATACATTTTTAATCCAAAGTGCATGCAGGGTTAAATAGTACTCAAACTTCTTTTTCATATTTACTACTATTGTGTCATTACCATCATTATACGCAAAAAGGACAAGAGTACCCACTGAGCAAAGTCACGTCATTTGAACGTCTCTTTCATGCGTTAAAAGACGTCCTTCTGAGGGGTAAGAATGTTTTTATGATGAAATTTATGAAAAAAGTTTTTGCAAATATTAGTAAATAAGTATTTGGACAGTATACAATAACAGCAATAGGAACATTATGCTGTATACATGCAACGGTACTACAACTGATGAACTTCGGCCAAATTCCTGCACCTGTATGTCCACAGAAGTCCAAAAAATCTCTAGGCATGGCTTCCCAGCAAACATGAGATACTACCTGCGGATCTGGCAGACAGCTCTTGTTTGCTGGGCAGGTTCGTGGTCACTTTAGATTGTAAATAAAAGGGCTGTTTTTGTGACATTGTGACACTTGGTTCCTATCACCACCACTGTAAAGAATGCTGAGCCAATAAATTTAGCTACAGTGGACCATTTCACACTAAAACCAACCATTTTACTATGCAGAAATATACACAGTTTGTTCCAAAGTTTGTTTCTTTAATTTTGCAGTGAAAAGATTTTGGGTGGCATTGACTCTCTTTGCGTTTTGGCCACATTAGCCTCCAGAAGCAAACTTTGGACTCTGAACATGTCTTGGCAGACCAGTTGCATTTGGGGGAAATTTAAGGCAAGTTTGATTTTTGATATAGCTCCATCAGAATGTTGCACAGGCTTTTCTTCCCTGATACATATACATCAGCTTTTAGTACTTTTCGTCCAGTGACAGTGCAGTGGTCACTAAGTCTATCTGAATTACTTGCAGTATCAGAATGCAGCCATGCATTTTCTACAGCCATGAGAGCTGCACTTGCCTGTCTAGGACGTTAATGATGCTGATGATTGTACTGCTGGTAATTACAGGCTTCAGGGAAATAGCTGCTGTGTCAAAGAAGCGAGCTACTCTCAAGCTAAAGTTCCTCCTTTCCTCCCATGGGCCTGGCAGCTAATACATTATAAATGGTGGGTATCTCAAACAATTGCTATTATTCTGTCGAACAGCAAAAACGCCTGTATCCAGTTGTGTCGCTTTTAATGAAATGTTAGAAGTTAGCACTCTATAGTCAGGGAGGATGGTAAAGTGTTGGAAAACTGACAACAAAAGGGAATGAGGAGGTTTAGAGTCAAATAGTTTAGTTCCTATTTAGACGCTGTTTAGGTGGTCTAAAGGAGGAAGCATTTCTCATAACTTACAAACGTAAGCTTTAAGTACACCAACAAATTAAGTCATTTAAGCATATCTTTTCAATGATTACATATCCTTTAGTCACTTTTAAATAGTCAGTAATATCCCTGGTGAATACAGCAAGTCATTAACTTCATTGTCAAGTGCCAACAATTGCCCACTGAATTATCTCCCTTTGATGCACAGCTTATTATATAAGCCGTTTCACATTTCCCTTCATTTGCTGCATGTTTGATTTGTGGGCCAGGTTTAATGATAAATACACTTGGGATGGTCTCACTGGACGAACTTGTCCTCCGGGTTAGTTATTTGAGATTCTTGGTCTTTGCAGTACTGTTAAAGGACACATATGCATCAGTCTGAGATCGTTTCTGTATTTTCTTGCTAATTCCGTTCTTCAGCCTGAAGATACTCTACCTGTATGAACATGTATGTAAGACACATGCTCTAGTAGCCGGCGGTGGGCCCTGATAGGGTCATTTGGATTCTGTCAGCAACTCTCCAGCCTTAGCAACAAGGACTTGCAGGGGAGGGATAAGGATAAGAGGATAAAAAAAGAAACAAAGCAAAAGGAGAAAAATCAATAAGATAACAGGATGTCATGGTTTTGAAAACGGAGTGAGGACGGAGACTATAAAGCTTTGTCTTCATCAGTGAACCAACAGGGACACCAGGAGCCAGAGAAATTTCCCTACAAGGCTAGCATCTGAACTACGAGTGGCTCTGGAGCAGAGTCGCACACAGCATCCTCTTTCCATTGTCCACCAAAACATTTGTTGAACCAAGGTCATTTTTGAAATGTCTCCAAGTTTGATTACGGGACACGAATAAAGCGATGAGTCATGGTTTTAGCACAGTAGTTTTTGGATTCTCTGATGACTCAGCCTTTTAACCAACACCCTCCTTCCACCGAAATCATTCTCTTCATTGTGCGCTCTGTCTTTTATATGACAGCAAAGGCTTCATCCCTGTCAGTCCTGCACTCCGATAGCGCGGTAAGTGCATGCGAGTGAGGAGTGAATCATCCCAAGATTAGAATGCAAAGCAGCTTTCAGTAAAACTCTGGTGATCGGAGGAGAGAAGGAGAAGGGAGGCTTTTGCTTTAAGACAGACCAGTGACTCAGCAGCAGAGCAAGGACCAGATGTTAAGGTGCAAGCATTATCAAGGCACCGTCAGAGAAATGTGTAATGAGAGGAGCCCACATAGTGTTACTCAACCACGCATAATGGCTCAAAAGGATTACCATTTCAATAGAAGATGACCTCACACGAATGTAATAGGAAATGTGTTTGCTTTCACACCAGTCGTTCAGTATTAGTGGAACTACTACAACTGGCCTAACTTAGATTCAATCATGTTAACAGTTTTAATATTTAAGATATTAAAACATGGTATGGTGTACATTTTAGGACGTACTCGGACCACAGTGTCAGATCCCAACAGAGAAACTGGCATAATTCTTCAGAGCAAACAACATTGTGTTCAGTTGGAGATCAGATGTCCCGTCCTTGAACAAAAAGTTTTTTAACATTATTTTTAGAGTTACACCAAAGCTGATATAGTTCAATCTCATTTCGGTTAAACAAAACCACTGTCCATGATTCCTTTATTTCATGTTTTTGTGTTTTTATTTTTATTTTTTTTGAGTACAAGAACTTTTTGTGCTATTTTGTGCATATAATCCTAACTCCTGACAATCATGGCAATTTATTACTGCATTTTATTTATTCTAGCACTCCTTAAATGCATTGGTGTCCTGCTAAACCAACAATGTCTTGCCTATTGTTGGTATAGTTTTAAAACCTCATTTCAGCTAAATGAAACCACTATCCATGATTCATTTATTTGATCTTTTTTGTGTTTTGGTTTGAGTACAAGAACTTAGTTGAGCTACTTTGTGCATATAATCCA
This sequence comes from Brycinus macrolepidotus, assembly GCA_037974445.1. Classification (NCBI taxonomy): domain Eukaryota; kingdom Metazoa; phylum Chordata; class Actinopteri; order Characiformes; family Alestidae; genus Brycinus; species Brycinus macrolepidotus. The sequence continues at coordinate 24,527,588 of JBBPCZ010000136.1, read as the reverse complement.
AACTATCGACAATCATGACAATTTACTACTGCCTTTTTTAATTGCATCAGTGTCCTTTAATGCATTGGTGTCCTGCTAAACCAACAATGTCTTGCCATAGTTTTATGTGCTTGAGTGAATTGGTTGTCAGGTAGTGATGAATTATTACGGGAGTCTGTGCTGTCAGTTCAAAACTGAACTGAGAGAGGCATACTGTTCCGCTGGCACTCATCCCAAGCCTGAAGTGTCATTACCATGCAGTACAGTAAACATAGTAGCTCAAGCACTGCATGCTTTCTTCTGGGAGAACTCAGTCTTCTTGAGAAAATTAAACATTGGTTTGGATGTAGAAGTGTCCTTGACCAATTATTTCCTCCCTGTAATAGGAGGATAGGTTGTGGTTTAAGGTTATTGACTGTCTTGAGCTGCAGATCAGCTTAGCAGTGATGAGGCTTCTCATGTAACCTCGAATCCCAGGCGGTCCAATAACTCCTGGATCCACTGAGTCACCACTGTGGAACAGCCCTACGTCTCAAGGGACGTCAGCCAATTCATTTCTAGCAAGTCACAGGCACATACGCAGCGCTCAAAAAATGAGGTGAAGATTCACACAGAGATTTATGCCTGGTTGTTAAATGGTCAGAACAAAATCACTGAGTGTGACATGCATGATGAATTAAGCTTTTACCATAAACCCATTAGAAAGAACATTAAAAAAATGGTAAATATTTGAATCTAATATGCAATGCAATCCTTAATATACATCATTGTTAAAGAAAAAGTAGGCCCATTCTCAGAATTTATACATTATGCTTTCAATCAGAGTGGTTTGATGTGAAATAGACTGTTCTAAAGAAACTTAACAGGTCGATATTGTTCACAGTGGTGGTGATTTGAACCAGATGTATTAACACCTCTACAAGTGATCTCACAAAGTTATTTTATTATTGTAAAAAAATCTTTCAGCCTTCCGCCTTACTTTACTGCCAATTGTTTGCCAGCAAGAAATGTAACCAGTTTAATTCAACTCAGATAAATACCTTGAATAATTCAATGCAAAAACTGCAAAAGAAAATGCAAAAGAAAAAAAAAATAATTTGAATGAACAAAGGCAATATTTTACATCAGTTAATACCTTTAAAACACTTCATATCAATTTCTGCCCTATTCCAGCTTTTACAGCGTGCATAGAATGGCAATACAAAAACTAACACACTGTCTGACGCTTGAGATGTTTTTTGATAGTTTTAAGAAAAACTTATACATATTTTTGAAGAAATTCATGGCAGAGTGGTAAATGCATGGTGTTATAAGACAAATAGACTCCAAATGAAACAATTTTTCATTTGCTACAGTTTTACCTTTGTCAACATTACATACAGAATAAACACTCAAAAGATACATGTAGGTTAACTGGGTGTTTTGTATAGTAAATAAATGAGCAAAGTAGCTAATTCTGACCCCTGGTTCCTTTTGCCTTCTTTATTAAGAAATTAGAGTTGGTAAGTTAACTAGAATTAATAATTTCCCTTCAGACCCAGGACGGTCGTCTGGGCTTGACACATTTCTTCGGTGGTCCAACAAAAAATGAAAAATCAGTCTATAATGCATTCATGCCCATCATTTTCAGTTTGGTCAGACACAATGTTGGTGGGACAAGTGAATCACATACAATGGCACCATTTAAAGTAAATGTCATTTTTTGTAAATAATAGGACCTTTCTTTTTGATCATTACAAATAATAATAGTACAAAATGATCATCTTAACATAGAAGACATTATTTCTCTAGCATCACACACACATTATAAACAGGTAAGTAAGTGGTCTCCTCTGTCTTGGTCTTAAGTCATTTGGACTAGGTCTTGATAAGCTCCTGGACTTGCTTTGGACTCAGCAAAGGTGGGCTTGACCACAGCTCTAATCGGAACACTTTGTTTACATCTCAACAACTGAGTTAAGCAGGAAAAATGGTTGAGACCAATTTAGGAAAGTTTTTAGAGTACCTGTCTTTGACTCCTATATGCTTGACTAGCTAGCATTGCTTCTTACCGCTGCCCGTTTGGGCAGTTGTGAAGGTTTGGGTGAGATTTCCTTCTGACAGACAAGTGATTGCCATTGGTACTAATCAGGTAGTGTTTTATTTATTTCCGAAAGACCTCCTACAAGAACTCGAATTCTATAACTAGTCCTTGTGTGACAAGACTGCAAAAGATGGTTGGCACTGAGCTCTACAGGCATTAAGAGACTTCACCGGAGCCTCGCTGTTACGTAACGGCCCTCCCAGCATGCTTTGCTGCAGCAAGCGAAGAAGGGCCAGCTGTCTGTGTGCATGTAGTGGTCTTTAATGGTGCTGTGTCACATGAGGCTGCACTTGGAGAAGTAATCCTCTGGATTTAATAACGTAATCCTGACCACCTCATGAGGACAGTGGAGATGTCTTCAGCCTCTAATTTAAAGTCACACAGCTGAGTGAAAATGATTCAGAATTCTCCATCTCCCTCGCTTCCCGACTCGTTCGTCCTCTAATTGATTTTGTTACAGCAGACCCTGATTTGTATGGGCATGGAGTCGCTGGCCGCCAGATATGTTTGGAATGCAAAGAATTATGTGGGCAGCACTGGCGAATTACAACAGTGACTTTCCTTCATCTGTTTGTCAGTGCTTGGCTTAATCCATAAAAACATGATTTTGTACACAGGACTTACATAGATTCTCCCAGCTTTGCTATTGATTCTGCTCACACTCCACAGCTTGTTGGCTGTTTTGTACTGTGAATGTTGTGTCCGTTAAAGGAAGTCACAACAAAAGGACTGAGAACAGCAAATATTGTCAAGTGTATGCAATGGCTCACTCCCTAGGGTACAAGTGCTGCAGTACATTCAGACCTTCCTGAACTAATTTGAGGATAAAAACAGAAATTAAATGTGGTACTTCAAGAGAAGCAACCTGAATCAGGGTACTATGGGACATTTCAGAGCACTTGAGCCTGAACAGAGCAGATAACCTGCTGGCAGCTGTTAAAAACTATCCATCCAGCATTAGACCTTTTGGATTGCCTTGACACATCAGATCACACGTCATGGTCACAATCCACTCAAAATTAGTAATGAAATCAACATATATATCATAGGCTACCACTAAATATGAATTTGAATAGTAATTTAACTCTGTTCTCATGACAAGACCTTCGCTATAATACCAAAAAGCAATTAAAGTGTGGCCTTTTATGCTGCAAATTTGTTGGACATTTGTCAACTTTATAGTCTCACAGAGGCTGGGACTGAAATGGCTCTAATTAACATGACCAAATGAAATCATAAACACGGTATTAACAGGCTTGGCTAATTGGCACAGCGCTGTGCAAATTACAGTTACATTGTGCTACTTTGAAGGATTAAATAGCATTCTGATCTCACCTTGAAGGCCACCCTGCTATGGAGTCATGTTGCAGTGTCTGTCATCTGCCAGTAGGATTTGTGTTATGTGTCTTTTGATGGGAAACACACCGTGTTTCTTTTAAATATTTCTTTACAAATACCTTGGCTTTGTGGCTCTGCCACTGCAGGGTGATGAAATAAGCTCACAGCTTATGTAAAACAACAAGGTTGTGGACATTTCTTTTAAGCAACACAACACTGTAGCTTCTTTCCCAGTGGACAAATGGACTTATTCTTTACTGAATGGATCACTTCCGGGAACATGCTGGTTCACTGGAACAGTGATTGTCCTTCTTTTAGAGCTATAGTTCTGAGTAGTTATGTCAGGTCTCGCAAGAGCTCCAAACTAGTTCACGAGTCACAAGTGGAAAGTAGAAATCGAAAATGAATGAAATGTATTTTGCCAAGAACAAAAATGAAGCCGAAATGTAATCATGCGTAAAGGGGAATTCCTTGATTTTTCAAATCAACGTTTCAGAGAAATTTGCAGAACTGTTCACAGTGGTGGTGATGGGAACCCAAATAACTACCTATATACAGCTCCGGAAAAAAATTAGACGACCACTGCAAAAATGTTCAGTTTCTCAGGTTTTATCTTTTATAGGTGCAAGTATTGAACTGAACAGCTTTGCCGTAGTTTTTAAGAACCGCTGACAGTATTTCTCCTAATTTTCAAATAAAAATATTGTTCTTTAAAACATCATTTTAAAGGAAATGACAATACATCAAAATATGAGAAATGATGGAGTGTTTATAGAACTTGAATAATTCAAAGAAAACAAATTTCTTGTTCACTCTTAAACAAAATGGCAATAATTACCTTTGACAGACTTCTAGTAGTGTTTTGCCATCCAACTGGTCACATTGCAAGAGGAGAGTGTTGATTTCAGCAGTGGTTTTTTATTTTTTTCCTCATTAAATAAGATTTGATTCAGGTGATCACTAATCAGTACCTCATAAAGCAGAATGAGGGGCTTGTGTGGGAATTTAACAGACACTGGCATGGAATGGTTGTCATCCTCATAGAGATGGTGATTTAAAAATAAATTGCAGTGGTCTCTTTTTTTTTTTTTTTGCAGTGCTGTATATAGATTTTATTCACATTTACTAAATTATTTTCCCTTAATAAGATTACACCTAAAATCCTAGACATATGTAAGTCCATTACTTGTCCTGGATAGTAAATAAAACGGCTATATTTGCATGGTAAACATTGCAACTCTTTAGCCTTGGCCCAGGTTTGTCAAGGCTGTAATATCATCTAACAGTCTCCCACCTCCCCAGCCCACCTTTCATTCTCTGTTTGCGTAAAGCTGGCTGGCAGTAAGAGAGAGCTAGGGGACACACACACAGGTGTATCATAATTAGAACATGTGATGTGCTGAGAGACTTGATGCATGCTTGATATGGGGGAAAACCCAGAGGGAACGCCTCTGCCTTTCTTCTCTCCTCCACCTGGATCTGAGCAATCCTTCATGTCTCTGCTTCTCTCTCTCTAAGGTACAGAGAAGTGACACATTCATTCACTGTCACTTTGCACCACTGACAAATATTGTACAGGTGACAAAGACATGCTGATGACAGCTTCATGTCGACTTGCTGATGGGTGGCAGGATCCAAGATGGGCCAATTTGGAGAAGACGTTAAACAAGAGTGGCTATTTTTATGTTCTTCAATCAGACTGGTCTAAACCCCCATTTTAGTTCCAAACATAGCAAGATTCTAAGGGACCCATTACAGCTACAAATACCCTGAATGAGTTGGGATGGTCTTAGTTATGTTGAATAAATGAATGCATTTCTGCAGCTGCCCTTGGTTTCTTGAGGTGTGGAAAAAAGAAGAACATTTGCATGCATTATTGCTCCTCCAGGCTAGTACCCCGCTGGGCTGAAGTGTGTGATTAATGAAGTGAACTCCAAAAGCACAGCTATGACACACACGCAACCTCCATGTCTCGCAGAGAGCAGAGCTTGTCTGCATTAACAATTTAAAAGAAAGGTTCCTAAAGTGTCCTTGGCTTGGATGTGTGGTTCTAGGAAAACCTTTAAACCTTTAACCTTTAAATTTTACATCATGTGGAATTTTTTTACACTTCAAAACGTTCTTCACTCTTGCATGCCTTAGTTACAAAAATCATCCTTTAAAGAACCATTAACTGAAAGGTTCTTTAGGGTGGTGGGTCATTTCCTTATGAGAGTTCAGTAACTCTTAAGCAGTCATCCATGGCTTCTTGTTTCACTGGGGTATAATTAGAGGTTACACAGAGGTCAAATTCTCTTGGTCATTTATCAACATGAAGAAGATTAGACAATGCACTAATAAAAAGAGACCAAGGTGTTTTGACCTTCATAAATCAGGTAATGGCAATGAAAACAGCTCCACACCTGAAAATGTCCATCACTGTGAGAGGTGTCAAACAACCAGAGCTGTAATGAACTGAAAGAGGACGCATGCTTGTTTTACCCCCACCACGCACAGTAGGGAGGATAATTAAAGAGGCAAAAAGTTCATATTTGGGATTATATTTGGAGATTTGCAGAAGATGGCATCATTTTGGGGTCATGATGTCTCCAAAAATGTAGACTTCACCAACAAACTATTTGTAAGCTGTGCCAGAAGAAAGTTGTAAGCACTTACAGTTCACTAGACACTACTGGAAGTTTGACTGCAACCAGGTTGTATTTTGAGACAAGATGAGACAAGAATAGATCCTTTTGGCTGGTTCTATGGAAAAGATCCTTGCACCTACTGCTGAGTACTCTTCAATAGAAATGGTTCAGTGGGGGATGTTTTGGGTCTCCAGAGGCTAAGAGAACCTCCTTAGGATACGTCGCGTCATAGATGCCATGAAGAACCAGGAGATTTTAAATTAAAAAAACAAAAAACTTTTGACACAACCTCTCTAGTCACCTGCCCTAATCTCCATTGACAACCACTGGCATGAGCGGAAGAGGAGTGTTCAAAAGAGAGGACCCAGAATCCTGCAGGATTCTGTATTGAGGAGTGGTGTCACATTTTATATTATGACATTTTGCCTTGCCGTGTCCTTGTCCCTTGTCTGTGTCTTTGTCTACATTTTCCATGTGCTTTTTCCTTGTGCTTATATTTTGTTTGGTATTAGTCTTCGCCCTCATCCTGTCTCCTCCCCAGTGTGTACACCTGTGTCTTATCTGTAACTCCTCCTAGTCCAGGTGTTCCCTGTCATGTCAGTATAGGTACCCCTGTGCTTCGGTCTGTTTTTGATGGATTTCCTTGCAGTTTGGACTGTGTTTGTACTTCAGTGTTTTGTTTATTTGTATTTGTTTGTTTAATAAACTGTTTGATTCATGCTTACATCCAGCCTCCAATGCTCATTATTAGATTATTGTTATTTGTGATATATGATTCAGTGCTCATGGCTGATATTCAACAAAGTAAGACTGGAAACAATTCAATATTCATCATATATTTACAATGAAATTTAAATGAAGAAAAATTATTACAATTTTCAGTTGTTGCACAATTTACTAATAAGACTAGAGTAGGAATATGGGAGGATGATGAATGATATAAACTAATTAACAATGTAGTCCAGCTCATTTAACAATGTTTAAACAATAAACAATATAGTTTAACACTATGAACAATGCAGTTACATAAAATATCATCATCATCATAAAATAAAATAAAATAAAAACAGGTCGGTGGATGATGCAGTGAATATGGGACTGCATTACATCCTGAAACATCTCGACCGTCTAGGAACTTATGCCAGGATCCTGTTTGTGGACTTTAGTTTGGCTTTCAACACCAATGTTAATTACATTTATGGCATTTAGCAGCGTTGTGCCTGAACTCCTCTCCTCCAAACTCTCCCAGCTCAACGTGTCACCAGCTACCTGTCAGTGGATCACCAGCTTC
>JBBPCZ010000136.1:24507661-24511166 GCA_037974445.1 Brycinus macrolepidotus | reverse complement strand
CGTGCCTCCAGGACCATGGTGCAACACAGAGCAGAACAGAACAGAGCAACATCACAAGTGCAGACAGGACACAAGCAAAAGAACATACAATGGTTCCGGCGCCCATGCATACAGGGCATCTCAAAATGAACTCAGCAGCAGAGACCATTTTGTCAGGGAGTTAGTTAGTTAGTGGGTCACAGGTAGACTTGCTCAGTTTGGGTCTGAGTGCCCAGTCCAGTGTGGCGGGCCGCTGGCGCTGGTATCGAGGTGTTCTGGCTCGGACTGCTGGGTTAGCTCCTAAATGCTTTGTGTTGAGGTGATATTTTAGACGTGATGTACTCCGATGATACAAAAAGCCCGTATTGCATGAATTGCAGAGAAAGATACTCCTATCAACCACTCCATGGGTCAGACAGCAGAGGAGTCAGAGGAGTATATATACATATATATATATATAAGTGATACTAGCTTAAGACTTACGCATGCATCTCCAAAATAGTAACTTTACAGGAGAAGCCAAAACATTCTTAACTTTTAATGGAATTCAGGAGTATTTCTGTTGGTCAAGACATCATTAGAGTTTCACCCAATGTAAAGGATATCTGCTGAATTCTAATGATGTAGAAAAATAAAAACTGAAAAAAAATGTATGTGTATACTATCTGGACAGTTACAATATCTGAAACATGTGAAATTTAAAAATGTGCACATTAACAGACACACACACACACGCACACACACATACACACACACACATGCATGTATAATATAAACATATTTAAATCTGTAGTATATAAGTTAGTAAGTAAGTATTTGACTCACCTAGGTTAGCAGTTAGCAATACTGGCAAGCTAACAGAACATAGCCTAACTTAACATGCTGTCACTATTCTAACTCTTTGTAACCCTGAACTGCATGTTGCAAAAGCTGAATGCAATCATAGCTTGTGGAAGTACAGCTATGGAAGGACAAAAACAAACAAAAGTTTAGTTTCTTCACTCGGCCCCTCCCCTTTTGCCAGCCTTCAAACACTAGTGCTACAGCATACAATGTTCCACACCGCTCTAGTATCATCCTCCCACTATTAACTGTGCACTACATCCTGTCTCATTTGCTACTGTGATTGTGCTAAAGTGACTAGTACACTGTAGAAATGCTTGACGCAGAAGACGAATTAGAGGAGCAGAGAAAGAGAATGAAGAAGCAGGACAATAAGGTAGGGATGAATGTAGTAGCTCAGAATGTGAAAGAGTGGCCTGGATAGCTGGAGAAACATACAGACACATGACTCTCGCAGGAGAGAGGATGAATCATCCAGCCATTTATCTTCTCCTCTGCAGCCTCAGACTAGAAGACTCCCCATAAGCCTCTCTGTTCTGAGACCGGGTCACTCGACATGCTGATATGAAGACTGCACAAACTGAGCCGTTCCACTCAGCTTTCATGGATCGGTGACAGATGTTAAGGCTCGTTCTTGATGATGCAATAAAATACAATATTCTCAAGAATGTTTTGTGCCCCCTTAAGCACTATTATTCTTTTCATGAGGAGGTGTACAAATGCTGTTATCTTTATCATAGAATTTTGGATTCATGATGTCAATAACTTTTTATAGACTGCACATTCCCACAAGACTTTGTCGTTTCATTTAAGTGTAGAGGCATTCAAGGTAACATTTATTTGTATTCTCTGCAGCCATTTGTCTCAAGCCAGTAAATAAACATTTAGAAGGACTAGAGGAGTAGCGCTTCTGGCAGCCTTAGGTAGGTTTTTGTGTGCATAAGCACAGGTTTGGCCTACATACGTTGCAGACATGCAGCCTACTATTTCTCAAGCTCAATTACTGTGGATACAAGCCCACATTTTCCACCTTTATGATACAATCACATTGTGTAAATTGAGTAAGCCCTCTCTTTATCGTATTTTATACAGAGAGCCTATGTGAATCAGTCTTTACAGTATTGTTACTTCATGGATATACAATACTGTGCAAAAGTCTTACGCACTATTGTTTAATTGTTTAACTCAGCAGTACATTTTTATTTGTTTGTAAAAACATTACGTTGTAAAACTATACTGTATTGTTATATTGCTGTATTGTCTATTTATTGTATTGTTTCAGATTTCCATCCCATTCACACTAAACTGTTACATTGCTTTATTGTCTATTTAATATATTGTCCTACCTTGCACTTTGATCAGTGCTGCTAACAGTCTCATGTGCAATATCATACTTATGGTGCAATACTGTCATGGCGGGTATGGATAGAAGGACACAGATGCAGGAATAAGTATAATAAGAATAGTAGTTTTAATGAACACAGGAATGGAGAAGAGCTCACGAGCTCTCACGAAACAAACACTAAAGATATAACTAAGCAAAGTCTTTTAACGGGTGCTTCACATCACGGATGAACTCCAGCTCCAGACGGGACGTTCTCTCAGCCGTACTGCCGAGGTACTTTGTTTTGTGACAGGTGAATCACCGAAGCCACCTAGAAAGTTCCACTACTTTCTGCCGCTAGTGGGGACGGCTTTGCTCCTCACTCCTGTGGATACAGATTGGGGAAAACACAGAACAGACTGTCACTGATAAGTGGCTTGCTAACAAGAGCCTTTAGCCTCACTCAATGGAGCTGAGGGTAGAAGTCCTCCAACTGCCACTTGGAGATTCTTCCGTGTAGATGTAATCCAAAAGGTTCTTGAAAGATCCACAGGCTGGAACAGTGACATAACATACAAGGGGAAACACACACCACAGCATACCTTGCTACATTGCCCAGGAGGTATGAGATGTAGAGACCGGTGACCACACACCAATCTGAAGATCGGTTTGGCTTTTAAAGCCACACTAAGACAACGACAACCAATCATACCACGCAGACAATAAACTTCTAAACAAGAGGTACTTAACTGACATGTAAGACAGGTGGACATGTCCTCAGGTGCCTAGCAACCATGCTAATGCACTCAGTGCTAACACCTGTTGACTCCCGGCACCTGAAGACCAGACACGCAACAACACATGACGTCATCACAGCGTGCCTAGCTCTAGGCACGCTAAAACTCGGGAGAGAGACTGCGGTGGGGGCCTGACCGAGGTGGCCCAGACGTGACAAATACTAGTCACTCTGGAAGGTTTATATCCCATTCATGCTATACTGTTACATCATTGTGTTGTCTATTCATTGTATTGTTTCTGTTGTAACTTGTACTTTATTTAATGTTGCTATATGTTGCACCATGGCTCGTGGAGAAACATTGTTTCATCATACATGTATATGTGCACAGCTGCTGTTGACAATAAAGTAACCTTGAACTTGAACCTTAAATACATACAGCCAACCTCAAATGAAGTGGACATCCAGCCATAATCTGAACCGTTTATCCTTAACTAGGATTGTGGGGGTGCTGGAGTCAGTCCCAGCAGTCAAATGGGAAAAATCAGAGAAACACCCTAGACAGGTCACCAGTCTGTTGCAGGGCAGACACACAAACACACACACACACAGTCACACCTAGG
>JBBPCZ010000136.1:24497661-24505161 GCA_037974445.1 Brycinus macrolepidotus | reverse complement strand
GCGTTGTAATTCTCTAAATAACCAATTTTGCCAATGAGATATGTGAGAACTTTTTAATTAACCTTCATATAATGTAAATTCCAGCTTAAGTGTTTTTCCTAGAACCCTTACATTCTATAAAGGTTCTTCATATCTTGGTTCCTTGATTTGCATATCTCATTTACAAAAGTGGTTCTTTAAAGATACGTTTTTTTAGGGAGCTAAAGTCACATTGAAACCTTGAGGATGGGCTGATACTGATCTGATTTTTTTTTTTTCCTAAACTAAATTAGGTTGTCTTTCATTGAGACGCTTAGGATGCGCATCTAAAAGTGGACTTTCATGCTCAAACTACTCACACACTTCACTCCTCCACAGGAACAAATACACAGCTTGGAAAATTACCTCACAGCTATGTTTAGATCCAAAATATTTTTTTATCAAAATCAAATTAATGCTTGAAAAAGTTTGTTGACTTGGGCTGAAAAGGAAAATATTTTATCAGAAATATTTTATGAATGAAAGCACAACCTTTTCCCTGTTCAACTTTAGCAAATAAATGGTTGCTGATACCTAAAATGACGTAAGAACCTACATTAGAAGTGTTCTTTTGGTGAGAAAAACAACACATTTACTCATAAATTCAGTGTCGACAGATTTTCTTCGTGTGCCTCTAACAGTGAACGCGAATGATGGATCAGTACAGCTGGACTGAAGGGGAGATGAAAGTGTTTTTAAACGAGTGCTTTTTCTTTCAGTACCTGCAGAGAGAGATTTCCAGAAGCTAGATGGAAAGTGCTCAAGCAGCTGTATATGACAGAGAAATGTGATCTCTCATATAACAGCTCTGATGGAAAACATACTGCTACTAATAATGATAACACCATCTAGGGTTGGCTGTTTCAGTGCTCATAGGGTGAAACGCTGAGAAACACCCTGGACAGGCCGCCAGTGCATCACAGGGCAAACACTCAGACAAATACACTTAGGGGCAATTTAACACCTCCAATTCACCTGACATGTATGTCTTTGGACAGCGGGAGAAAACTGGAATGTCTGGTGGAAACCCTCACAAACACAGGAAGAACATGCAAACCTCACACAGAAAGGACCACCTATTACTACCACTGCTACTACTATAATAATAATAATAATAATTATTATTATTATTATTATTATTATTATAAATGACATAAAACAATCAAAATTGTCCACATCAGTAGGTTGTAGGTTATGGGGAAGTCAAGGAAGTCAAAGATACACAAGTTTTGACAAACAGGAAATCTGAGATTATTGTTAGCAAATAACTGTATTGCTAAAAGTCGACATAAACACAGGCAATAAGACTGTGTGTTTTTTAAGGGTAGATTTATTACAGGACTGGACTGCATTCACTCTTGTTTTCTCTCCAATTTCTGATCCTGCATTTTCTGCTGATACTGGCCACATACAGACACTTGGTATCGGAATATTTACCCCTCTAAGCTCCAACTAGTTTAAATGAATCATACATTAGGACATTTCAGCCCTGACACATGACAGTGCAGTCTGGGTCTTATAGATGTGTTCACTGCTAAAATGCAGAAAAGCCAATATTCCCAGTCAGAGTGAATGAATGCAGAAGTGTGTGATGATTCACATTGTCAGCAGTAGTTGCAGTGATACTTGCTGTATATCCTGTTATACGCGTCTATGCTCTACCAACTAGTGTGAACTGAGGTAAGTTCGCATGCCCTCACACACACGAAGGAGAGAGGCTGTTGTGAGGTGCTTATGAATGTGTTTGTGTGTGTATGTGTATGTCCTCACAAGCTCTGGACGTGCACTAATGATGCATGAGTGCTGACCCTCCTGGGATGCCCAAGTTATAACCCAGATTTCGTGTGGGGACATACAGGGAGAGGGGAGAGACGGGCATCCGTGTGTGTGTGTGTGTGTGTGTGTGTGTGTGTGTATGTGTGAAGCAACATCACATAGTACACAGTGCCATCATGTGACCGGCATCTTTCTCTGCAGCGCTCTGCTCCTCTGTGGCCTGGTTCACCTAAGAACAGCGTAGTCATATTTGTGTATATTAGTATATTTGTGTAGATTGTCCTCCTAGATATATTAGCTTGCCTGAAGTCTGGTCACCAGGGACATGTGTTTGTTTGATCAAACTCATTCTGTCAGTGCAGCTCAGGAGACCCCATTTTACCAAACTGTACCAAACTGGGAGTGAGAAATGTAGTGTTCTGCTGACATCTGCTGGCAGCATGTTAGAATTACAGCCAGAGCATTCTCAATATATGCTTTTGTCAGTACACTACCAGTCAAAGGTTTTTGCACATACTGAGATTTTATACATTAGCATGTTACTCACTACTCACTTTTTACTAAAAACACAATATTCATTGCTAACAAATAAATTTACATTATCCTCACCATTTGAGAACCTTTTTAGCCAGAAAATGTCATATTTTCTATACATCACTACTGACCTATAAAATTCACCTCATATAATTATAAGTATAAAGTGGACCACAAGACAAGTGTTAGATATTTAACAAGCTACTAAATGACAGACAATAGGATGAAACAGGTTACTAGTGCATTTAAGTTAAAGGACACAACCAGTTAATAGGATGTCAGACAAACACTGTTACAGATTCTTTCCATGTTATAAAGGAAACATGTTTCATTTGACATATTTTTATTTATAGTTCTTCACTCAACATTGTTACAATGCTTAACAAGAATAAAAATCTGCAGTTTCTGAGATAAATGGATAAATAGTAAAAAACTGTGGTTTGCAAAAACTTTTGATTGGTAGTGTAGATGGTCTCTGATATATCCGACCTGCACCTGATCTTTTAGATTTTAAACCTTCACTGTACAGTATCCAATGGTGTGTGAGTGCGCCCTGCGGTGGGCTGGTAGACGCCTAGAGCAGGATTAAGAAACATTGCTTAAAATAGTGTATTAAAAAGAAAAAAGCGTGTTATCCGAATCAGGTTCCCCTTACCAGTATCAGACATAATGAGAGTCATGTAGCTGATCAAACACTCAGGGTCTGTATCAGCCATGGCCAAATCTACCCAGGAATTCTCACCTCAAAAAATATCACTCACATGATATGGCTTTATATAAAGAGACCTCTCCTTTTCATGTGGGGGATATCAGGGTGGAGAGTGCCCTGGTTGGACTCGTGGTTGGAGTTACGATCAGATTTCAGCACAGTCATTAGAGCTCTACGCAGCTGGCTACTGTGAGAACACGTTCTGGGCCAACATGCCATGTCACGTAGGCAACCAAATTCACTCGGTATCAAACATTTGGCTGCATCTTCTCTAGAGGGTAGTAGTGGTCAGATCTCTGTTTTAAAGTGTTCTACCAGTGACACAAGAGGGCGTTCTGTCATTTTAGTATAACAGACAGGTAAACATGCCTGTACACCTGGAGGAAGCCTTAGTTTGTGATTACAGAGTGACATCACTGATCTGGGAGATTTTATGGAAAAAGGTATTTTAAAGCATGGGAGCCACTGTAAAAGAGTACGGTTGGTATGTAGCTGTTGAATGACTCTATTACAGCGGTACAAATGTGACTCATATTCACAACAGATTCTGGTGCCTGATTCACAATTTTTCTACATTTTTTCTAAAATTCATTCTTAGTAAAGATTAAGAGAAACTGTTGTTTTCTTCAGTTGCGTTCTTTCTTAACATTTGTTTTAACAATTCTAAGAACAGTGGTAAAAAGGTGTTCTAAAATATATATTTTTAACTTTATAATAGCCTTACTCTAATCTAAACTGTAACTTTTAGTCTAATCTAATCTAGACTGTACATTTTGACAAGGTAAGCCCCTAAAACTGTTACTTTCAATCAATCCAAAATACATAAATACAATTACAGAAGACCACTTTTATCAAAGTTAATCACCCCACAGTTATCACACTTCCAAAGAAAATTTTGTCCTACTTCTTGAACATCTTCTTTGCTGAACATGTAAGATGTAGCATCCTATTGGTAGGCCCTATGAAAGCCTGTAGTGTACATAAAAGAAAAATAACATATTTTAAAGATATAAAATATTTTTTTAAATAATTTTACCTAAAAGAATTATCCAAGACAACATGTCAATGGGACTTATGGGACTTATGGGTTTTTCTAAAATATATTAAACTTTTGGGTTTCCCAGGATCCCTTCATGGTCCACAAAAAAGCGCCAATGTACTGGTGGAATGGAAATCAGTAATATGAGCAAATAAATTTTTTTCCCTGTAACTCTGTTGTGAGTGGCTCTCTGTGTGAAATGTTTTTAGTCTGTGTTGAGCTGCTAGTGGGCAATGAGGGGTGAAAATGAGAGTGCTGAGAACCGCCTGCTTTGAAAACAATTTACACCTCTTTCCAAAGATGTCTGTGGCAAGATAAAACAGACAGCCCAACTGCATCTTTCTTCATTTAGACAAAAATATTGACTTCCACGTAAAAAAAAAAACTGCAATTAAACACAATAAAAACACTTGTTGTTCGCTTGCTTAAGTTAAAAATCCAGTTTGATTCTTGTTTTATGTATCATATATTGACAAAAAAAATATTACTGTGTTAAATGGGTAATTATACGGACATAGTCACAGACATTATATGGACATTTGTATGCATTGGCCATGAATAGATTTTTGTGATCTGAGTGTGATATGATTGTTCAGTCAAGGAGTGTGTGGAGTGTTCAGTAACTCTGACCGAGTCTCTCTGAGTTCTCGGCAGTGTCACGGTGCTGAGAACTGCTTCCTGATGAGGAGGTTGAGCCTGGAGTCCTGCCAGCCCCAGAAAGGTCAAAGTCACGACAGACAGGATCAAATGGCTGCAGTATCACTCACTGGACAGCTTTATTCCACACACACCGCCCAGTGCACTCACATGAACCTTCACCCTTCAAACACGTAGAGTGTATGATGAATACACAGTCCTTGGAAACCCTGGAAAAGGCTTGGAAACATTTGTCATATTTATACTATTATACATTACATTTTGACATTTATATGAAGTATTGTATTGCAGTGTGAGGTCAATTTAAATATGAATAACTATATGGGAAAAGATATGTTTAGATTCCTCATGTGATCATATTATATTCAAAGGTAATAAGTGGTAAACAATATACTGTAATGATCTATTTATAGTAATTGAAGGTTGTTTGAATTATGTAAAATTCAGTATCACACATTGAACAACTTTCTCAACTTTCTCATTCTCAGTGTTATGCAGTGTTTCCAGTCATTGTGGAAACATCTACAGCTGTTCATCATTCTGGACATAACATTCCCTCATTTGTCACAGCCTGCAACAAATAATTTGAATATGTAGGAACTGTTTATTACTGCCATCGTCTTAGACTTGTTTTACACATGTACCTGCAACAAAATTAGAAAACATCTCAATTGGGGTTTTAACTTAAAGTTAGTAACCAGGCTGATGAATAAAACGTTATAATAATGATAAGCTAACAAATTCTGTTGACTAAAATTTTTAAGGCACCCAGGTTACTAAGGGAGAACACCAAATAGAGCACCAATTTGTGTCATAAGGCACATCTGAACTGAATGTTACATTCCATGTCCCTATTGCAGCACATACACACACACACATTTATATATATATATATATATATATATATACACTCACTATATGTATATACAAACTCTATTGTTTGCGGATGTGGTCAGAGACATTAACACAGGGAACTTCATACGCCACCTCTCATGTGCGGTGCAGTCTTATGTTACGTACGTGGCAGAGATCAAGTGTCCTGTTACTCTCTCTCTTTCTCTGTCTCTCTCTCTCTCTAACACTCTTGTGGTTAGTCTGGGGATAGTCACATGGTGGATGTTGCAGGAAATGTCACGTCCATCACACTGTGTCCAAACATGTAGCAGGTGGTTCATGAGGTCAGAGCTGGTGTGAGGACGACTTTACTCTACCCATGCCTGTTAGATCCCTGTTCACACACTGACTTTTCTGTGTAGAGTAGAGATCATTTTAATTGTTTTAATACAGAGAACATAACATAATTATACACTATTTTGCAGTAGCTAGTTACTTTATTATGTTTGGTTTTTTTGCACAGTGTAAATATTGGTACCTATTTGTGCAACAGGCAGGCCAGCCCCACGCTTCATGCAGCCCTATATTACAGTTCAGGTGGGCTGCTTCTGGAAACTGCTATGTCACTGAAGGCTGTTCCAGTCAGAAGTACCATTCTAATGTCTTGTATAGCTCACACAACACATTAGCTCACCTGACTGCCTGATGCAATATTTGCTCACTTTTTGGATGCTAAAAATTAGCCTTGTACTAAATTGCACATTTTTTACTTCTAGTTTAGAGTTTATAATTTATTTATATATGTGTGTTCTATGTGTCTTTTTGTACTGGAGCCACGTCGTCTTGTCTCACTGTATACATGCTGAGATGACAATAAAGTTTATTTTGTCTTTGACTTTTGACTTGATAATCCTTAGTGAACAAAATACTAAGAGAAATATGGATGAATAAAGCTAAAAAGGCCTGCATGTACTGAAAATATACAGGATAATATTTATTCTGTTGCTTAACTGTTAAGAGGGTAGAAGCATGGTATGAAATAAAGCATTTAACTGCAAACAAAAGAGTTTTTCCTACGGCCTACATCACTCACATCAACATTCTGTTTGCCAGCTTACTATAAAATGCATAAACTGTATTTTCTCCTTTCTGTTGATGAGACAAAACAGCATTGGTAGATCATTCCATTTTGCATTATGCAACACAATCAAGGATCCTTTATAGGACAGAGCTACTGAGATACCCGCCTTTTGTGGCAGCATTAGAGTAACTTGCTACTTACTGAATGATGACTGCTTGGTATTGATGTTGGGTAAAACATGCTTTTGTGGAATGGAGCTACATAGAGGCCAGTTGTGTGGAGATTTATCATGAAATCCCCACCTGATTTCAGTGAAGTACCAAGGTAAGACAGGTTGAAATGAATGTTGAGTCCCTTAAATGTAAAGTAAGTGTAGGTGTAAGTGTTAAGTACAGGAGTAAATTTCATAGAACTGATCGGAATTGAACAGGAATAAACCATGCATTCAAAGCTTTATTTGCCTCATACAACCTAGGCAGTTAACCCCACCCCCTCGTTGAAAAAAAATGTTGATCACCACCCGTTTGACAAAAATTTGGTCTATCAATCTCCCAAAATAAAAAATTATTGACCTCCCAGTCAGCAAATATTTTATCGATCACTGCCCCCTTCAGAAAAACTTGCTCCAGAATGTTTTCCAGAATGGCCAGAAACCCCACTACTAATATATATATATATAGATATAGATATATATATATACAGTACTGTGCAAAAGTCTTAGGCACCTACAGAAATTGTTGGAAGCTATTTATATCAGCAGTGGGTTTCTTTCTACCAGCAAAAACACAAGTGAACATTAGAATAAATACAAACAAATAACAAAACAATAATAAGTATCAAGATATTTTTTTT